>JAVXUO010001979.1:0-52872 GCA_033065855.1 Escallonia rubra | reverse complement strand
CCACCATCTCTCTCCACCATTGATCTGTCCCCATCAACTCCAACCACCACCAATAACGACCACAACATCACTAACACCACCGACCACAACCACCGCACAACCCCAGTGCCAACACCCAAATTCAGTCCAAAGGTCCAGCTCACACAAACCTACAAATCTGTGCACAAGTGCCAAGCATGCAAAGACTCTTACACGGTGCACCAACACAGATGTATTGGGTGTATAAGGTGTGTCACGATGGCAATTGGCAGTTGCGAGGGGTGGGTCACGATGGTGATCGATAATGGTGGGGGTTGGTCACAGTGATGGGTCACCCATTTTGTCTTTTTTTTTGGTAAATAAGAATATTGTATTGATACTGGAATAAAAGGATAGGATATCCCGCCTTAGGTCCAAAGACAGCTAAATATAATAGATGGATACATCATCCCAAATCCTATTAGTGCTCTCTGCACATTTGAATGTAACTAGTATAGAACACGTGAGTTGCACGTGGATGTGGCCGAAAGTAGTTTTCAAGATCATAATGTATTGAGTTGTTGGCGAAAAGAAGACTAATGGAGAAAGTCAAATAAAAAATTCCAAATATGTAAACTTCATATTTCAACATGAAACTGCGGAATGAGAAGATGCAGTTTTAGTTTTATATAAATTAATTAACAGTACTATATAATGTCTTTTTAGCCTTCATCAAATTTGAGTTTCTTTTTCGCATGGCTGGAGGGAACACGATCTTGATCTGTCATTCGATTATTTTCATCATATAGTTCTGCTGGGTAGTACTCTCAAACTTCATGTGCTACCAATCTTGCTCGGATTTTGTTATCTTCGGTCTTTTTGTCCATCCTAATGATGAAGATGAATTCTTTGCCTTCCTTTTCTTCAAGATCTTTTCCGTTTTGTATGTAACTCTTTAATGTTAGATGTTGTCGTTATTTAACTTTTTACAATGCATACAGTGATGAAAGTAGCATACCTGCTTTGACTCTATCAATCTTGAGATTGGACATCCAATTAAAGTTTTGGCTATATCAAACAATGTTATGAATGCCTTTTGTGTGTCTCCAATTACAACCAGCTTCTACATGTACCTATTTTTTTCTTATCACTATTACTGAATCAACAATATTTTTGTTCAAATAAATACATATGTCTTCTTGATTTCAATAGTTTACCGTGGTTCATAAGTTATTGGAGGTTCACACTTTTCGTCCTTACAAGTTGGTCCTTTCGTTGTAATTGTAACTTTTTCGCTGCGTCTTTTGCATGCTTGGTACCATGGTTCTTCTTTGTTCTCAATACTTAGTAGCTTTGCTTTAAAAGAGCAGTACAATTTTTGTGTAAAGTCATTATTAGTAAGTGTTGTGTTCCCAATCTATGTGTTTGTGTGTGTGTGTATTTATCTCACCTGAGTTATTTTTGGTGCATTTGTTAGGATTTCTTCAAGGTTACAACTATTGCATCTCTCATTTTTTCGATTGGTGATAGACATGGACTTTCCTTTTTCAACCTGTGTTTGAAGTTAGAAAGTGTGAGAATTCTGCATTATGTACAGTTTCGTTCGGTTTAGATCATGTTTAAAAAGAATGTGTATTACCAGTTTCTGATCAAAGTCGCTTCCTTGATTTTTTTTGGTTAATTTGTAGCGTGCTAGTGAATGATAGTGGCAATTGAGGTTCACCTGCGATATGTTTGAAAAGTATTATGTTATTGCTTTTATAATGCTTTTGAAATTGTTAGTAAAATACTGAAATTTCAGGGTAGTCTACCTTGATATTCTGTCACTTGACATTATCTATTGCAATAATTGGTTGTTCTTCGGCTTCTGTCTCTAAATTTTTGCCTTCATTGGTTGCCAAGTCACCTCAAAGCATTATAGTTGTGAAAGTTGACCTGCATTACACAGGCAACATTAGCTATCTTAATTTTTTTTTGAGCATCAAAAGCTCTTAGTTTTAGTGAAATATTCGTTGTCCACCATGATGATTTCTCGCCTTTTATGCACAGTCCTATCTCTGCTTCTCCTGATGCTTGAGAGTGGTTTCGCATTAACTACTACTCCTAGAATGCATGCATAACAGTAGAAACAGCAGCAAAATGAATAGAAATTGTCATAGCTTTCTCACAATTAGAGAATAAGTTAACAGGAAGGTCATAGTGCCAAAATAGCCAAGTGTGAGGATTCAGAAGATTGATGTGCATAAAGTATTCCACATCCTGCCTCTTAGCTAGTCTACGAAGCCTAATTCCCAATTGTTTGGGTTCAAGAATCACAAGATGACCTATACTCTCTATTAACTTCGTGGATGTATTCTTGGTTATAGCACTAACAACTTAATCACAAACAATATAAGTATCAGAACTCTCAGCAATTGTCTCATGGTCAGTGCCATCAACGATACTGATTTTTTTTAGTGACAAAGGATTTAAGCTCATCCAACTGAGAGGCAGAAAGAGGTTTGGTGGCAGGAGTTTCATGAGCAGTAGCAGGCCTTTGTCACAAAGCTTAACGTTCATGTGTCTTTATTTCAGAAGCAAACATGATCGGAATTAATGGCAAGACAACCAAAGGTGAGGGTGGAAATTCTGAAGGACAAGCAAATGTAGAAAGCGAAGAAAAGAAACTATGAATAGTCCATGATGCTACTATTTTCCACATGGCTTATCTAACATAGTACAGTGTGTGAAAGACAAGCGCTTCTTGAATTACCTAGCCATTGAGATAAAGCTTGAGAAGGATGCAAATGAAGTGACTTATTTACAAATGTAGTCAATTGCAGTTGAATATGAAATAATTCCGTTCAAAGACATGCCCATGATGATTTACGACTATTTCTCTCAAGCGGATGACTGGATCTTCGTTAAGTTATAACTGTATCTTCTGTTCACGACTTCTAGTTTGGTACAACATGGTGTTTTAAGATGTTTAGATGCAATGTAATTACACGTATAACTACATCATGGATGACTTATATGCGGGCATGCAAGCCTTTATCATGAAACCTAATTAAGGCAATAAGAAATAAACATGATAAGGACGTAAGCATGCTCTGTTTGACTCAATTGGGTAGTCATGACATTTATTCAATTAACAAAGTGGTGAAAGGAGCACTGAGGCAAATTCTGAAAGAAATATGTTTAACAAACTACATGAGAAAATCCACAACATTCTCCCTAACTCACTGCAACAGTACTTAAGGACTACCATAATAGAACCAGTATAAGGTCCTCGTCCCTGCTCATGGATTTTTTTAACCACAGAAAAGCTAAAAGAAAATTATAGAGCACGATTAGAGGCAACATATCATAATATATATTAGTGCTAAGAACACTAGGACTACCATAGCTTATGATTTCCCAATGCTTTCTCTACCACTTGGAAGAGGACCTGTCCACCCTCTATCTTTTGTTGTTCCCCCAAGAAAAACTTAAATCATTCAATAATTGTGTCCTTCACTAATCTTACTAAGAAGGTTTCTGTGGAAGTACATTTTCTTCTTGGATGTCATACTATCAACAACTTACTTCTCAAAGTGCCAATTTGATTGGCTTACCTGTGAACATTGACCAAATAAGGAAAGAATTTGCTGCTGCCATATCCCCTTCCCTCAACCACAAGGCTTTGCGTTTCTGTTAACAACTTACCAACTAAAAATTTACCAATCTTCTCACTACTCTTTCATATTCCTTCTTTTTAGTTTAGCCTTCTTGCCTCTTCATGTATATAAGATGTGAGTATACTCCATCACGATCAATTCTTATTTATAAGTGTTTTTTTATACAAATATACTTTCTTGGAAAAGGATCTAACGTTATATTCACGAATTTCTTGATATATACTTTCTTGGAAAAGGATTCCATTTCTGAAGTGTTTAACCTCATTGTCTAGCATTGCCCACACATGGCAGCATATATGTCAACCGCATTCTCATAAAAGCCAAAGTTCACATTGTCAAGGCATTTACAACAGTAATATAATGATAAACAAGAAAAATGTATTACAGGAAATCATTTGAACTATATTAGTACAAACAGAAGAAGGCAATGCTATTTCCTAGAAGGCAAGCAGTTAAGTTGTAAACAGGTTGTCCATATGGCATGGCCACTCCGAAATGAATTTTTCTACAAAGAGTTTTTTCATTTTCATTTTTATCTTGATGCCTGACTTGAGTAGTTTCTTCTATTTTAAACGGGAAAATCTAGTAGGTTCCAGATTCCAGATAACATAGCAAACATTGGTCCAATATTAACCTCAAACCGTCTTACAGCTGAATATGATAATGTTTGTATCAACTATAAGGGAGAATTGATCATTTGGATGTTGTTGCAATAGAGTGGTAGTAGTGAACTTCCAAAGGTCATTTACATGTACACATTTGTTAACCCTACGGTTATTTAACCCGGATTATATTTGATTTTGATGATAACTAACATTGACGATTATGTTGTCTAACATGCATTGAGTTGTTGAAGTAATAGGTAAAATCTCATACTCATGCAAACAGACAATTAGACGAGCAAATCGTTCAAAGACACTCAACAGAACGCATCAAAGAAGGAATTCATCGATTGAGTTTTACAATGCTTTTATTTTCTTCTTTGTAAACTAGACATAGAAAGTTGATCGTATCGATGACTGTAACCTAGAACTTGCCCATAGGTTTCCCTTGCATGCATAAAAGTTTTTCATTCTTTAAAAATAAGGAAACTGCATTTTTAGGAATGCAGTCGACTGTAAGCTAGGCAGTAAGGTATTACAGTCGACTGCATTGGAATGTAGTCGACTGCAAGTTAGAAATTTTGAATTTCCAACGGCTACTTTGAGAATACAGTCGACTGCAATGGCACACTGCAGTCGACTGCATTTACCATTTGGTGCATTTAATGCTCCACCTAACTCCAAACGGTCATATTTATTCCCACACCTATAAATACTCATCTTGGGCATAGTTTTCATTCACCAATTTTATTCAAAGCTCTCTTATCTTTCATATTCTCAAAGATCAAAAGTAATTGTTTAATCTCTCTTGGTTTTCATTGTTTCCTCATCCATTTCAAAAGAACAATTATTATGAGCTTACATTTGAGAGATATACACTTTCATAAGTCATCATACACTCATCTCTCTTGTTCTAGAGCTTAAACTTGTACTCATCTACTTCTTGAGAGTGAAATCTTGTACACATTTCTTCACCTAAAGTTTCTTGTATCAAAGCTTGAGGTTGTCAAGCTTTAGAGCTTTGGGATTGTCAAAGATTGTTCTTGATGTGGGTATAGCATGAAGGGATTGTAAGCGGTTCGATCTTGACCCGTAAGAAAGATCATACTAGTGGATTCTAGGGCCTTTCAAGGGACTTCCTTGAAGGGGTGGACGTAAGCTTGAGGGTATTTCAAGCCGAACCATTCAAATCTTCTTGTCAAGTATCTCTAAACCCTTCTCTCTTTACATTATTGTATTATACATGTGTTGAGATTGGTTAGTTTGCTTATTTGAGATATTGTGTTTGAGGTTTGTTGTTTGTAGTTTTTCTAGTGTTATTCATAGCTTCTCTAAGTTTGTAGTAATTACTTGTTACTTTTTAAAGTAGTCTTAAAACCCTGTTCACCCCCCTCTAGGGTTATCTTTTTAGTTTCAAGTGGTATCAGTGCCTCGGCTCTTGATATATTGGGTAACGCCAAAAGAGTTAATCGATCATGGCTTATGTTGGGGGAATGGAGGATAGTTCTACCACTAGGCCTCCATTGTTTAATGAGACCAATCATAGTGTGTGGAAAGTTAAGATGAAAATCTACTTACAATCTAAAGACTATGAGATGTGGGATATTGTTGAGAATGACCCATTCATTTCGATAAAGGTGGTTGACAAGGTTGAAGAGCCTAAATCCAAATTGGAATATAGTGATCATGATAAGAAGATGATTTGTATGAATGCTAGAGCAAAAAAATTGACTTGTTTGTGCTTTAGACACTAATGAACTCAATAGAGTCATTATGTGTAATTCCGCTAAGAGTATTTGGGATA
The DNA here is from genome assembly GCA_033065855.1 of Escallonia rubra. Classification (NCBI taxonomy): domain Eukaryota; kingdom Viridiplantae; phylum Streptophyta; class Magnoliopsida; order Escalloniales; family Escalloniaceae; genus Escallonia; species Escallonia rubra. The sequence goes on along the minus strand of JAVXUO010001979.1, from coordinate 46,849 downwards.
CTTTACAAGTTACGCATAAAAGAACTTCACTTCTTAGAGATTCCAAGATGAACTTACTGTTTAGAGATTATGAGCTATTTCATATGCTTCCAAATGAATCCGTTACGGATATGAATACTCGTTTCACTAACATTGTAAACCCTTTGAAACAATTGAGTAAGGAATTCACTAATAATGATCTTGTAAGAAAGGTGATTAGGTCCTTAGCAAGAGCTTGGGATGCAAAGATCACCGCCATCCAACATCGAAGAATCTTAATATCTTTCCTTTTGATGAATTGATGTGTTCACTTATGACGTACGAAATACAACTCAAGACCTTTGATAAAGAAGATGTCAAGAAGAAGCCTACATCAATTGCTCTTAAAGCTTCATCTTCAAACCTTGAGTCAAGTGATGATGAATAAGAATTTGATGAAGAATGTGTTGCAATGGTTGCAAAGAACTTCAAAAAATTCTTAAGGTTTAGAAGGAATGGTGGGAGAAGACAACAAAATGCTAGCAATGAAGAGAAGCTTTGCTACAAATGCCACAAGTTGGGACACATGAAGATGGATTCTCCCATATAGAAAAAGGAAAAGAAGGAAAGAAGAGACGTATGAGAAAGAGTTAAAAGGAGACAACTCTCCAAGAAAGAGAACAAAGAGAAAGAAAAAGCGATGAATGCCGAACATACTCCAACATGAAGTGACTTCGACTCAAGTGACGAAGACAATGAGAAGAATGATCAAGCAAATGTGTGCTTCATGGCAAATGATGAGGTAAGTTCTTCTTCCGGTAGTGATAATGATGGTGAAAACTTTGAAGATGCTTATGATAGCTTATATGAGGAATCCAAGAAAATTTTCAAGAAAAACATCATTTTGTCTAATAAATTCCTTGAAGCTAATAAGCAAATAGAAAAGTTGAGAATGCAAAATAATGAGTTGCATGCCAAGAATGAATGCATTTCCAACCATTTATATGTGAAACATGTGAATAATGACTTGGTTGAATTAATTGTTAACACTCCTAGTTCAAAACAAATCTCTTGCAAAACTTTGGCTCTAGAAAAACAAAATGAAGTTCTAAAAATTGAGATTTTTTATTTGAAAAAATGTCTTGAAAAAATTGTTGATGGTCAAAATAATTTGGATGTCATGCTTGAACGCCAAAGAATTGGCCTAAACAAAGGTGGTCTTGGATTAGATCCCATGGCCGTGCCTCCTAAAATTTTGCAACAACAAGCTAGGTTGAATATTCATACAAAATAGCCAACGAACTATTGCACACCATTTACACATTGCGGTTGGTGCAACAAGAAAAAGACATACGACTAATTATTGTCCTAGTAAAATTGTTTATGTTAGAGGTAAAAAGAAAACGTAGGTTGTGAAAGGTCAAGAATGCAAATGCAAGACTAACACCCAAGGACCCAAGAAAATTTGAGTACCAAAAGTCACTACATCATTTGTGTTTATATGTATGTCTCAAAGCAAAATCTAGTAGCAAGAAGTGGATTCTTGATAATGGATGCTTAAGACATATGACCGGCAACATATCTCCATTCACCTCGATTGATCTTAAAGAAGGAGGAAATGTGACCTTTGGTGACAATTCTCAAGGAAAAATCAAAGGTAAATGAACTATTGGTAAGGAACCACATTCAATTGAGAATGTGTTATATGTTGAAGGATTGAAGCAGAATTTGCTAAGTATTAGTCAATTTAGTGATAAAGGTTTTAAAGTAATCTTTGAGGCTTCTCATTGCAATATATAATCCTTGAAGAATAATGAAACTATTTTGGTAGAAAGTAGAGATGACAATGTTTACTCCATTCAATTAAATGATTTAGCTAACCAAGATGTTAAGTGTTTTAGTGCTATTAGTGAGACATCTTGGCTTTGGCATCGAAGACTTGGACACATGCATATGGAGCATTTGAAAGATATTTTGAGCAAAGAACTTGTGAGGGGCCTCCCGAAGATCAAGTTTGAGAAAGACAAAGTATGTGATGCTTGTCAAATGGGTAAGCAAAAGAAAGTCTCTCACAAACCGAAGAAAATGGTATCTACTTTTAGACCCTTGTAATTACTTCATATGGACTTGTTTGGACCAATTCCTACTACTAGTCTTGGTGGTAAATCATATTGTTTTGTTATTGTTGATGACTATTCTCGCTATACTTGTACTTTCTTTTTTGCTACCAAAGATGAATCTCTAAATGTGTTCACTTCATTTGCAAAACGTGTTCAAAATCAAAAAGGATATTTGATAACCAACATTCAAAGTGATCATGGTAGAGAATTTGAAAATTCAAAAATAAGAGCTTTATGTGATGACTTTGGTATTTCATATAATTTTTCGGCTCCTAGAACTCCTCAACAAAATGGTGTTGTCAAAAGAAAGAATAGGCCATTGTAAGAAGCGGCAAGAACAATGCTTAACGAATATGGTTTACCTAAGTACTTTTGGGCGGAGGCGTTCAATTGTGCATGTTTTGTTCTTAATAGAGTTATCTTGCAAAATTTTTTGTTAAAAACCCCTTATGAGCTTTTTAATGATAAGAAACCTAAGGTGACCTTTTTTAGAGTTTTTGGATGCAAGTGCTTTATTTTAAATACTAAAGATCACCTTAGCAAATTTGACTCCAAACCTATGAGAGAATTTTTATTGGTTACTCTAATAATAGTATGACATATAGAGTTTATAATTAAAGTACTATGGTTGTAGAACAATCCATATATGTTACTTTTGATGAGACTAATCCTTTTCTTCTGAGGACTAACATTGTTAATGTAGATGATATGGAAAATGACATGAGAACCTTGGACATAAGTGAAACACTACAAGACAACCCCAAAGAAATTATTCTAGAGGAGCTACAATCAAGCTCTCAAGAGGGAGGAGACAAGGAAGCAAGCAATGATGCTTCAAACTCGGACAACTCTCAAGCATTACCAAAAGATTGGACTTACAAAAAGGATCATCCAAGCGATCAAATCTTAGGTAATCCTTCGAGTGGGGTAAAGAACTCGACGCTCTCTTCAACAATATGTTAATTTAGCTTTTCTTTCCCAAATTGAACGAAAGAACTTTTCCAAAGCTCTACATCATGAATCTTGGATGCTTGTTATGCAAGAAGAGCTATTTCAATTTGAAAGAAATCAAGTTTGGACCCTTGTGCCTAAACCTCAAAACTTTAGGATTATAGGCACAAAATGGATTTTTGAAACAAACTTGATGAATCCGGAGTCGTGGTTAGAAACAAGGCTAGATTGGTGGCCCAAGGTTATAACCAGAAGGAAGTAATTGATTTTGATGAGACTTATGCATCGGTAGCTAGACTTGAATCTATTATAATGCTATTAGATTTTGCTTGCTATAGAGATTTTAAACTCTTTCAAATGGATGTCAAGAATGCCTTTTTAAATGGTTTTATTTCGGAGGATGTTTATGTGTCAACCTCCTGGCTTTGAACATGAAAAATTTACAAACCATGTTTTCAAGGTTAGCAAAGCTCTTTATGGTTTAAAACAAGGTCCTAGAGCTTGTATGAAAGGCTAAGTAGTTTTTTTTTAGAAAATGATTTTTCAAGAGGAAAACTAGAGACCACTCTTTTTATAAAATATAAGGGAAATGACTTATTGTTGGTGCAAATTTATGTTGATGATATTATATTTGGTGCTACTAATGGATCCTTGTGCGAATAGTTTGCTTCTTGTATGAGTAAGGAGTTTGAAATGAGCATGATGGGAGAACTTAACTTCTTCCTTGGATTGCAAATCAAACAAAGCAAGGATGGAATCTTTATCAACCAAGCAAAATACACCAAAGAGCTATTCAAGAGATTTGACATGGAAGAATCAAATGCCTTTGACACTCCAATGAGCTCATCATTAAATCTTGATAAAGATGAAAAGGGTAAGGATATTGATATTAAGCGCAATCAAGGTATGATCGGATCACTCCTTTACCTTACTGCAAGTTGACCCGATATAATGTTTAGTGTTGGCCTTTGTGTTCAATTTTAAGCTTGTCCTAATGAATCTCATTTGGTTGCCGTTAAGAGAATCCTTAGATAACTTAAGGGCACTCACGATTTAGGGTTATGGTTTCCTAGAAATAAATTTTATTTTGACCTAGTTGGTTACTCCGACGCCGACTATGCCGGTTGTAAAATCGAGCGGAAAAGCACTAGTGGAGGTTGCCAATTCCTAGGACACTCACTTCTTTCTTGGAGTTCCAAAAAGCAAAACTCGGTTGCACTCTCTACCACCGAAGCCGAATATGTGGTGGTTGGTGCTTGTTGTGCACATATTCTTTGGATGAAACAAAGTCTTTTGGATTTTGGACTCAAGTATAATGACATACCTATCTTATGCGATAATTCTAGTGCCATTGACTTGACAAAAAATCCCATCCAACATTCATGCACTAAGCACATAGAAATCAAACATCATTTTATCTGTGATCATGTGCAAAAATGTGATATTGTTCTAGATTTCGTGGACACAAATCACCGATTAGCGGATATCTTCACTAAACTGTTAGATTCGAAGAGATTTACCGCTCTAAGAAGAGAACTTGGCATGTCTTCACCTATGTGACTAAAATTGTTATATATCTTGTGCTTAAACATGCAAGTTGCACTTCACATGCTTGAGCATTATCTCATATGCTTAAAGCATGCTTTGGTTGATTTTTCTCTTTCCAAAATTATTGATTTTATTGATTTTCACTTAGTCTCATGTGTTTAAATTGACTTTCACACACTTATATTTTATTACATGTGCTTGATACACCTTTTGATGGTTATTCAAGTACTTATGTTTTCTTGTTTGAATGTCTTTGTTGGCTATATTGATTATTCATGGATGGACACATATTTTGATCACTTTCACACACACACACCCTTGATCTTTTTAATGATGTCAAAAGGGGGAGAAGAATATTGATTCATACTTGTGTGAATTTTGATAAAGCTTATATTACTTAAGATAGGGGGAGCATATATTACTTGAGTTAGGGGGAGCTTATCATATTATTTCTTCTTTTGACCCCTTATGGTTCATAATTGAGATTTTCATGCTTCATTGCATTTGATCATCTTATATATATTTCTTTTGTTATGAATCATTGTTTGTCATCATCAAAAAAGGGGAGATTGTTAACCCTACGGTTATTTAACCCAGGATTATATTTGATTTTGATGATAATTAACATTGACGATTATGTTGTCTAACATGCATTGAGTTGTTGAAGCAATAGGTAGAATCTCATACTCATGCAAACAGACAATTAGACGAGCTAATCATTCAAAGACACTCAACGGAACGCATCAAAGAAGGAATTCGTCGATTGAGTTTTACAATGCTTTTATTTTCTTCTTTGTAAACTAGACATAGAGAGTTGATCGTATCGATGACTGTAACCTAGAACTTGCCCATAGGTTTCCCTTGCATGCATAAAAGTTTTTCATTCTTTAAAAACAAGGAAACTGCATTTTCGGGAATGCAGTCGACTGCAAGTTGGGCAATGAGATATTACAGTCGACTGCATTCAAATGCAGTCGACTGCAATACTTCCAGTAGCCTATTACAGTCGACTGCATTGGAATGCAGTCAATTGTAAGTTGAAAATTTTGAATTTCCAACGGCTACTTTGAGAATATAGTTGACTGCAATGGCACAATGCAGTCGACTGCATTTACCATTTGGTGCATTTAATGCTCCACCTAACTCCAAACGGTCATATTTATTCCCACACCTATAAATACTCATCTTGGGCATAGTTTTCATTCGCCAATTGCGTTCAAAGCTCTCTTATCTTTCATATTCTCAAAGATCAAAAGCAATTGTTCAATCTCTCTTGGTTTTCATTGTTTCCTCATCCATTTCAAGAGAGCATTTATTGTGAGCTTACATTTGAGAGATATACACTTTCATAAGTCATTATACACTCATCTTTCTTGTTCTAGAGCTTAAACTTGTACTCATCTACTTCTTGAGAGTGAAATCTTGTACACATTTCTTCATCTAAAGTTTCTTGTATCAAAGCTTGGGCTTGTCTAGCTTTGGAGCTTTGGGATTGTCAAAGATTGTTCTTGATGTGGGTATATCATCAAGGGATTGTAAGCGGTTCGATCTTGACCCGTAAGAAAGATCATACTAGTAGATTCTAGGGCCTTTCAAGGGACTTCCTTGAAGGGGTGGTTATAGGCTTGAGTGTATTTTAAGCCGAACCATTCAAATCTCCTTGTCAAGTATCTCTAAACCCTTCTCTCTTTACATTATTGTATTATACTTGTATTGAGATTGGTTAGTTTACTTATTTGAGATATTGTGTTTGAGGTTTGTTGTTTGTAGCTTTTCTAGTGTTATTCATAGCTTCTTTAAGTTTGTAGTAATTATTTGTTAATTTTTAAAGTAGTCTTAAAACCCTATTCACCCCCCCCTCTAGGGTTATCTTTTTGGTTTTAACATCAAATTGATCCGTTAATTGAGCTCCAGTCAATCAAATCTTTGGTATGAAATTCATTACTTCCTTCAAAATTAAATCATTTAAGCTGTAAGTCTCAAGTATTTCAGATTTTTTTATGGACAACCAAAAATTGAACTGTGCTAATTTTGCTGCATATCTTCAAGCCCTCTTCTCCTCTTTTTTCTAGCTCTGTCTATCTTAGGAAGGTTGGATCCTCCGCTTGACCTTAAATGACTTCTCTAAGAATTTCTAATAATTAGTTGAACCAATTTATAATCAATTAATCAGTTTAACATTTAGTTGACAATGGGTATCACTCTTACTATGATTGGTCTTCAATTATAAGGTTTTAACTCTAGTTTAATGATTGACTTAACGAAGCTAACATTAAAGTGAGCACAACAGATACAAAATGAAATTCTAAATGCAATAATATGCATACTAGTTGAGTTTCCTTTTTTTCCCTGTAATCTTACTTGAGAATGCTGTAGGGCCTTTTTGTATTGCCTTTTGGACCGGTGGAAAATTCTTCAAGATATTATCCATGAAAATTTCTTCAGGGCCTTGAATGATGTTGGCTGTCACTGGAAGTGACAAATCAATGTGCTCATTGACATTTGTGAAATTTTGGTTCGTTGGCCTAACTGTTCAGTCTAATATCAAGTATGTTGTTCCTTTTTTAAGCATTGTCTCAAACTTTGAGATGACATCATTGAACATGACTACTTGCACTCTTGTTCCTTGTATGTAAATTCATGAGTTTTTTCAGTGCATGTATCTTGAATACAATTGTTTGTTTGCTTTTTGATAGTGAAAATACATCAGGTCTTAAAGTTTTAAGAAACAAAGTGTAATAGATTGGCTTTTTTTTAGGTATAAATCTTAGCAAAGCTTTTTACCTCCTCATCAGCAATGATTATTTTCCCAACTTCTCTGGAGCGCCTTGCATTGATGTATCTTTCTAGACTACCTAGTCACAACACCACTACCTTGATGGTCCAAGTCTTTTGGTTTATTTGAAGAGCGGTTATTGGGATACGTTCTTGCTGTGGTTCTTATATTTCTTGTGACTGCATTGCTTCCTTAGTAGACATCTTCGCTGTTGATATCAAGAAAGCATGTTTTTTCAGTTATATGAATGACAGCAATAAGCAGAAGCGTATATTTCTTTAGAAATTATATTTTTCAAATAGAGTAAAGAATCGGTAAGATATGAGCAGCTAAAAGTGAGGATTCAACACCAACATTAATTCTATGAGCTTTGAATTTTGTTTTTAGATTTTAACTATAACAATGCAGTGAACAATGACTGTTTGAGCATTCAGGCAAGGATAACAAATATGCTAAAAACAGCGTAGTCTCGTAGGCCACTATAATTAGGGAAATCTCAATGATTTGTCTTAAATTGAAATAAATCCATGAGATACTAGCATTACAGTTTGAAGTAATGGCACAGTTGCAATATTTAACTGATTGGGAGATAAGTGTAAATATAATGTAGTTCTAAATTACAAAGCGTAAACATAGATCGTTTGAAGTGCTATTTACCTCTGGGACGTGAAAACTTCCTTGTATACGATATTTTTCGTGCACAAATTTCGTGTTTTTTTCTCTTTTTCCTTGCTTCATCAGAACTTTGGTTGTTAGCATGGATGTACCTCTTGATAAGGCTACATACAGTTGTTCATGTAAGAAGACATGTTCTGGGAGGTAGACACCAACATGTTTTATGGTCTGTCCTTGGGCTTTGTTGATTATCATTGCATAGCAGAGTCGAATTGGAATGTCCGTCTGAACTTGAAAGGATACCTTTCGTTTTCAGCCGGAAAAAGTGGTATCCTTGGTATTAACACTTGATTGCCAGCATGTTGGCCAACATTTTTTTCTGCAGCTATAACGAACTCGCCTAATGATCTACAGACAATCCTTGTTCCATTGCATAAGCCATTTGAAGGGTCAAGATTTCTTAACAACATGATTGGCAGTTTTCTCTTAGGATTAGTCTATGAGGCAGAAGGCCAGTTGGCATCAAAGTATTTAGAAACTCCTCTTGGTAATAATGGTTAGTGTCATCCACTGCTTCGTCGTAGCTGTGAAAGATTATTTCTTCTATAGGGAAAGCTTTGATTAATCTCTCATTTAGCATGTCTACATTTTCATTTGTTGTCGCTAAGATTGCACGCTCAATCATGTAGTCGATCAAACCAACATTCTGTTGTATGAAAAGAAAGATTTCTTCAATCAATGCTTCTTCTGAAGATTTACATTCTCGAATTTTTATTACCATCTCATCTGGAAGAGATAGCAAGTCATCTTCAATTGTTGGCTCATTTCGATCCCCTACTCTAAGGATGAAATTGCTAAAATTAGGATCTGATCTTGCCCTCATGTTTTTTGTGAGCCGAATTTTCTCCATAGAGTCCCAAAGCGGTGATTTTACAAGGCTTGTAGCAACAGCTTGAGCTCTTGTTCCCCGGGGCACAACAGGTTACACCTGTCGGAAGTCACCACCAAAAACTATAACCTTCCCTCCAAAAGGTTCGTCAGAATTCATTATATCCCTCAAGCTCCTATTGACAGTTTCAATTGCAAAATGTTTTGCCATGGGCGCCTCATCCCAGATGATTAGCTTAGCTTTACGCAAAAGCTCACTGGTTACGCTTTGCTTTGGTATGTTACATAAGCTGCTTTCTGTAACAATGATTGGGATTTTGAACCTAAAATGTGTTGTATGGCCACCAGGCATTATTGCAACCACTAGTCCTGAAGTTGCTGTTGCTAAAGTTATCCATCCTTTTGCCCTAACATGTGGCATCAAAGTTTTATAAAGAAATGTCTTTCCAGTTCCCCCAGGGCCATCAATAAAAAATACCCCACTGGAATTCGAATGTACTCGATTCAATATCTTTTTGTATGCTGCATGTTGTTCTTCATTTAAACTTGAAACTATAGCGATGTCTTCAGGAGGGATTTCAACATCCAGTTCATTTCTTAATTCTCTTGGGTAGAGTATTTCACTTTCACCGTCATCTAGAATGAAATGAGGTAAATCAAAATCTGAAATTTTCTTACCCATGCTCTCTAAGAAAAAGTGATGCTTCTTAGTGTTGACGACAGATGATAATGAGGAGAATCTGGTTCTTCTTTCCTAAAATCATCAGACATTGCTTCAAAGTTTAAATCCCATAGTTTCCTAACATATGTTGGCTCACAATATACCAAGACCATCGCAAACAATTTTTGAAGGGCTTTCAGCATTTGGAATATTGCTGCTTCATTGAGACAATCCATTATGCTCTGGTCTAATTCTAAAAGTCCTCTTTTTTAGCAGCTTCCTTGAATGTTTTGTATTGAACTCCATTAACTGTTAGTAGATCCTTAAATGATTTTGGTCCTATAACATGACCAAGCAGTAACTGTAGGAAATATATTTCGCCTTCTATTGGGTTAGCACCATTGATGCGGCCAATAACACTTCTTTTCTTTCTTTATCTCCAACACTTCCCATTTCTATCCCAAACATAGTGCTTAGGAAATTCACTATAGAGGTATTTTTCCGTTTCGGCTTTTGCATCATTGGCATTCATCCTAAAGAATTCTGAAAGCATTGTTTTGGTCGCATGATCCCAAAGAGAAACGTTTCTCAAATCTTGATTTTTCCAATAGGTCAAGCACTGTTTCTTAGGTAGGTGCAACTGCAAGTTAATCACTGCTGGGTCCATCTCATTCAAATTAAACTCAAATGTCCTCCACATGGCTTCTGGGGCTGACAAACATCAAGCATCTTGAAATCTTTGGATTTCATCAATTACACTCCTTTCATCATCAAATTCAATATGTAACGCTACTTTATCGTGGCCCTTATAAATACATTTATAAAGATACTTTACAGCCTTCAACCCTGAGAATATCTCTACATTAATGTGGCAGTTGTATCTCCTTAGTAGGTATGGGTTGTATGGAACCACCCATTGGTTGTTCAGAAGCTTCTTTCGAACTAAACCTCCCGTTTGTTATCCCTTCTCAAATAGATTGGGTAAGCATCTTTGCCTTGGGTAGTTTTAGAACAAAACCCACGAGGGTAATGGTTCTTGCATTCTCCGTTAACCATGCAAGGGTTTTTCTTATTTTGATTGCCGCAGGGCCCGTGCATCATATGCTTAATAACTAAAGAATGAAGTTGAGGTTGGCTCTCTAGATTCGGGATTCTGCACAAACAAACTTGTCATATTGAGCTGGAGTTGTTATTTTATAGTCTGGCTTGAGTATAATAAGCATATGAGCGTGTGGCAGCCCTCTTTTTTTAAATTCAATAATGTGAACTTTTGCTGCCACTTTCCCAAATATTTCTTTTTTGAAAAGTTGGTTTTTAAGGTCATGAAGTTTTGCCCTAAAAACACGTGCAGCTAAGTTAGGTCTATCCTGAGGTTTTGTCCGGAAAACAATTCATTAGTAATTTCTTGCCAGTCAGGGTTACAAGTCATCGTGAGAAAAATATCGGGTTTCCCAAAGCATTGAACCAATGCCATTGCATCTAAATATTTATGACGCATGTCTCTTGGGCCTCCAACAAATGAAGAGGGTAGCATAACTCTTTTTCCAACCTCACTTCCCCTAGTTTCTCCAGCAGTTACACTGTCGACTATCCCTTGATATAACTCACTACGGAGATCTGATTGCCTCGTACGATAATAGTCCAACCGAGTTATCTCCAGCTTAATATACATGTCTACTGCATACGGTTGTAATAGAAGGCCTGCTGATAAAATGTGTGGGGCTTGTAATTTCCTAATGTGAAGTTTATGATAGTAGTACTCGCGACAAGATACATACCCAAATTTTTCCTCAGTCACTCCTAAAAGTTTTGAAAACAAAGGAAATATTTCAGCAGGTACTTTAAATTTAAGTTTACGCAAAACACTAAAGCCCTAATAAATTTACATGTTTTTCTCTCGAGAAAATGTTTCTTCAGCAGTTGAAAAGGGCCCTACAGATTGATAATCTGTCTTTCCTGGATCTTGTAATTGTCCTTGTGCATTAGCAATTTCCTCTATCCCTCCCTTTTTAATGTTTTGATGCCATCCAACTTCACCCTTTGAAAACAACAAGGGATATTGCGAAGGATCATAGCAACCATAGTAATGCCTAACTCTATGGCTACTAGCAGAATGTGCAGGGACAGTTATATCACGCTTTAGAGGTCCATGATGATCATTGCCCTCAATCCATATAGCAAGGACTTGGTCAGTTGACGGAGCATTGTAAACCCGTTGATCTAATTTGACATCCTTCCTAATATGTATCTGAAAATCATTCAGTGACGGGAAGTCTTTGAGTCTCCGAAGGAATTGTGAATATGGGTTATCTCATTGAATCTCCATTAGTTTTTTTACTATATCTTCGCTCAAGTCTGCATGTTGGAATATTTTTTAATTCTATTTTGTAGTTCATTAGAAGTATCGTAGAAATACAGCTGGAAAATTATGGTATATTTGGCCTTGTGCTCTAAATGTGTATATCTCCTTCTTTGATGATGCAAGTTCCTTGTCGATATTCACCCTGAATAATGTAAAACAGAATAAACTGTTGTATGCTCGGATGTTCCTAAAAAAATTTATTCCTTCTTCAGTTTCAGAACTAAACAATGCTTTCGACTCAACTGGTATATCTATGGGAGCTAGTTTGACTTGTCCTTTCTGGTAGCAAAATGTTGGTAGTTCATATTGGAACTGCTTAGCACCACAATGTACACACATCATCAACATTTTCCAGCTCTAGTACTCCATATTCTTCACAGCTATTGGTCTCATCTGCTATTCGAAGTTCACGATTAGTTTTTTATTTATTTTAAAAGAGTTGTAATTATTGTTTTTTTTAAGAAGGTGCGCCAAGAACTTACAAACCTTGGTCATCAAGTGTCGTTGCTTGAGCTCTCAGAAGCCAATTAATTTTCCTTCTTTTGTTAACAATAGCACTGCTTCCATTATTCTTGTCTTTCTGAAGTTCAATAGTTTCCCTTCTCCTTGAATTTGTTCTCTCAATATATTCCCTTCTTTGCTCGAGACTAAACTGATTATATCTAATTGCGTTAGCCCGTGTTTGGTTCCTTTGGAGACAATCTGAAACTGTTTTTGGTTGTTTTTTTTTTGTGGTTAATTTCCTCAAGTTGCCGGTGCTATCTAAAAGTTAAACCAATGGTAGTTCAATCCTCACTTACCTGTCATCTTCTTCAGCTAGTTTCTTTTATGCTTTAATGCTGAAAAATCAGGAGGATACATTGTTAATTTATGCCTTCAGTCTTTAGATTTTAGATCTTTGTTTCTTTCTGAGTAAAACTTTATTTGGCCTAACCTTTTTCCAGCTACAGTGAAGGTTTTGGAAATGGATGCTATGTTATCACTGAGGGTGATGCAAAAGTATATCGGGACTGCAATGATTCCTACATAATCGCCCTAGGCATAGATACCTAATGATACAGATGCAAAGCACACATCTATGTGCATTAATCTAATTCTACAAAACAGTACTAACATGCTACATATGCAATAACACATTTTTTAAGCAAAAGCTTTGTAGAACAAACGATTTAGTCCATACAAGCAAACACAATTATATTCTCATGAAAAGGACCTTAGGCATACCTTAGTAATAGTCTTGTCATGAATTGTACTAAATTTGTTGAAATGAAACATAATCTACATCATGAATCTCCTAATATTTTCAAGTCTTAAACATCAAGCACAACTATTAACTAAATCAAGCACTCTTGCATAGCACAACAACAATTCCTTAACCCATGTAATTTGTTAGATAAGTGCCGTGATACAACAGTGACCCCATGTTGTAGCCATGGAGTCTATTAGAGGATTTCAGGCAGTGATGAAGCCCTTAAAATCTGGATTATGGTTAGAAGGTAGACAAAATCTTATTTGATCAATTTATAACTAGGGAAGAAAGAGCTAAAAAAGGCCAAAGACTTTGTTTTTCCACTCCAATTGAACTCTTTTGGAAACCCCTCCAATAACATTTCCTTATACTAACTATAAGTATTATGCTTTGTTTATTCAAATACCCTTTCTTAAGCAAAATTGCACTGGATTCATTGGCTTTTATCTAACATCCTTATAAGAATAAAGGTACACATCTAACCTTGCCAGAACTGAAAAGGTTAGATATGTACCTTTGAAATGAACGACACAAGTACGCATTGTGTACATAGTTATACATTTTGAAAGTCTATGAAATGTCAAAGCTTGTCCACTTTTTAAAAGTTTTGGTATGCCTATACATCTTTATATGCGTTTTGCTAAAAAAGGGTAATGTATATCATTAGGAGTGGTCTGAATTTAAAGTGTTTTTTTTTTTTGCTTACTTAATGAGCCTACATGACAGCAACCTAACCATGTTTCAACCAAAACATCTAGCACGAGCATTCACTAAATTAAGGAACTCTGTTTCATTCCCTAAAAAGAAGAGTTCAGACATACCTCAGCAATAAAGCTGCGATATAACTCCAATGCAACTTTAACCTGTTTGAAAACCTCTGTGAATTGAAAAGACTACATCAAAATTAACGAAGAGAAAAAGTCTATTTAACTACTACAGGTCATTTGCCGTTTTCTTGTAGTTAAGATGTCATTATGCATGTTGTTATGATTAATTCCATAGTCATTCTTTCTTAATAGAACAGAATGTACATAAAAAAATCTCCCAATATTTTCATTAAGACTTGATCATTCATGAAGTAAATCAGCAAAGCTATAAGACTGCCTAGTTTTTTTTTATCCTTGCAGAAGATGCTGTAGAGAATGCGTTTTTATCATAGATTTGTAGTCCATTGGCAAGCCATCCTGCACAGAAGTTGCCTGGCCTATATGCATCTCATTTTTTTGGTCTTTTCACTGTATTTTACATGTGCTTGCAAATCACACAGTGCACTAGGAAATGGTCTATAGTCGCAGTAAAGTTCTTGCACTTGAAGCACCAGAACACAATGATTCATGTGTTCTTTCCTCAAATTAATAGTACTTTCATTGTCTGCGGACGAGTCAAGCAAAATGCCTAATTGAGGAGAAACTTAATCTTGTCCCCCGATGTATGCAAAGAATAGACCATGAACTTCCCCACTAATCCTGCTTTCACCATATCTTGATGTGATTGTTGGTGAATTATTCGGCGCTCATTGATTTGTTTGTCATTTCAGTCGATAGAAAATTAAGCGCTTTGAATATTGACTTTCGTTAAGTTGCCGTATGCGATTGAAATCCAGCTAGGAGATGGTTGAAGCTTAATAGAGAGCTTGTCTTTTATGGCCTATGATCATGGCAAAATGGACACACATCCCATACCAATTCAGCCACCTATATGAAGTGTAAAACTACGTTAAGGGTAAAAACTTGTAACTTTTTATTCTTCTCTTCCTGCAAGTGTAATACAATGTTTACTCATTTTTTTCTTTACTCCTTTATCTGGCTAAACATTTTGTGATGTTTGAAACTATATAAACATTAGCTACTATTTGATACGTATAAGTACGAAAATACAAATAATTCAAACAAACAAGATCCAGGTAGATATAAGGAAGTTCTTTATTTCATACAAAGCTTATAACTCAATAGTTGCTTAAGATGTACAAAAGGCTCCTTGATACATAAGATGGTTCGCTTAAGGTAGGCTCTAGCTTGATTCTAGGCGTTCATATATTCGTAGGGAACATGAAGTTGGTTTAAGATTGTTGTCCTTTTAAGTTCTCCTTGCAATGCTCTTTTACCGCCTTAATTACAACAATCACTTCCTCCAAAATGCGATCACATTCCCTGATTTCATTTTCAGCACGTGCTTGAATGTCTTCAAGATCACTTGAGCTCGTGCTTGAACTTGTTCAAGTTCTTTTCAGCATTTACTCGTACTTCTTCAAGATCATTCCAAGCCTTGCGCAATTCCCTCCGTAAGAAATCATTTTCTTCACTAATTTTGTCCTTTTTTGACTTCTTAAGCCTAGTCAGTCTACAGCCACCATGACCATATGTAGGAGCCCAATACGTCTTAGAGTATGGAGGTATAGACAACCTTGGATCGGGCTTTCGAGACCTTCCTGTTGATGATGATACATTTTGCATTGAGGAATACCCAGTCACATCCATGGTTGGTTGAGTGGAGTCTTCTCCGTTAGATCCTTGATTAGACATGGCACTGTTGAAGCCAAAAAAGTTACCAGGTAAATGGAATGCATTAATTTAAAATACCTTTTAAAGTATACGACTCTCCTACCTCATCATCATACCCTACTATCCAAAGGCGCATCCTAAGCAAAGTTATGCCAATAAACCACGCGAATTAGCCTTTCTCAACTCAACTGAGATCCGGGCTCCCAATCTAATCCCATGTTTGCTCACTTAAACGTTAGGCAAAGTTCCTCTTCCATAGATCTAAAGCCACTTCCTTTAAAAAAGGTAATAAACTTACAAAATTTTGAACACCTAGCTTTCGTTTCTTCTTTTGACACAAAGTTAAAAAGAAAAGAATGATCATCACAGTCCTGCAATCAAGATTAAGAGCTGGCGTTAATGGTTGGATTGCCTTGTCTCTACATACGTTAACATTGTGTATTATGCTAAACACTCTGCCTAGTCTTGCAGCCAAAGTTCACAAGCAATCAAGAACTATACAGTAGCGCTATAAAAGAGAGATGGGAGACTTTTTGCCAAAGAGTGGACCATCCAAGGCATTCCCTCCCTCCCTCCTTTATGTAAAACTTTCCCCTTTAAGTTAACTTCCTAATCTAGTAAAACATATGTCATATTAAGTGTCGAGGAGGTTAGAGAAAAAAAGAAAAGAATGATCATCACAATCCTGCAATCAAGACTAAGAGCTCACGTTAATAGTTGGATTGCATTGTCTCTACATACATTAACTACATACGTTAACATTGTGTATTATGCTAAACACTCTGCCTAGTCTCGCAGCCACAATTCACAAGAAATCAAGAACTATACAGTAGCATTTTAAAAGAGTGATGGGAGACTTTTTGCCAAAGATTGGACCATCCAAGGCATTCTCGGAACCAAAAGGCTAGGTAGCACTACGCAGATTTTAAAGCTAACATCCACAAGGATTTGGTGTTGAGAGAAGATTCACAAAAATGTGAAAAGGGTCCAATATGATGAAATGAAGGTAGTATCAAACTGAGAAATAACTAAAACAAATCAAAATCAGAACACAAATTAATCCAACTAAATACCTGAATACGAAGATAGAACTGCCGAATGTAAAAATCCTCAGAGGCCTAAGCAGATTGGAGCATAGCCCTAACACCTGAAAACAAAAAAACTAACCAAATTTACAATCTAAGACTTATTAATACACGAAATTGGTAATATTTCCTTGAAAAATAGACTTTCAGGCCACCAATTGATGAGCTTCCTAAAGCATTCATGTAATGAAACCAAAAAATAAATAAAAAATTAGATGAGTTGGAAACGATTGAAAAAAATCTAAATTAGAGAAGGACAGACCCAACCTCGCTGTGCTTGAAGTAAGAACCCAAAAATTATAGCTAAAGAATGCCAGCGGCACACTGGAAGAAGGCGAAGAGAACGAAGGATTTAAAAAGACAAACGTATGCTCTTCAAAGAAGTTTTTTTGAGGATTAATGATCTGGAATTGGAAAGGCATGCATGTAGACACTTGTACAGAGAAATGAATGAAGAAAGATGAGATAAATGGATGAACCGAAGTAGAAAAGGAAGACTTTGCAGATATGGATGAACCGAAGAGGAAAAGGTAAGAGTTGGAATTGGAAAGGCATGCATGTAGACACTTGTACAGAGAAATGAATGAAGAAAGATGAGAGAAATGGATGAATTGAATTAGAAAAGGAAGAGTTTGTAGATATGGATGAACCGAAGAGGAAAAAGGTAAGAGTCTTTGAACCGATTTTTGACTGTGATGTATGGCGCCATGTGTTTCAACTAACTTTTTTTCTTATGTTTGGTTTTATTATTTTTCGTTTTTTCAATATTTATTTTTTTTTCTTAACTAATTTTGAAGCTTGAACTCTTTTTTTGTTATTGTTATTTTTTTTTTGTCCTCAAATTTTTATTTTTATTTCTTGGCTTTGTTTATCTCTTATATTTATATGACCTAATAACGTTCATTAAACACATTACAAAAAATAATTAAGGAAGAGTAAGATTGTCATTAAAATAACTAATGAAGGGCAAAACTAAAAACGATTACAAAAGTAGTAATTAATAATAGAAATTATGAAAGGATATAATAATTATTAGAGTAATTAACGAATGACAAAAACGAAATAAAAAGATTTATATTTTTATAAATAGTATAAGTATCATCGTAGCAACAAGGCCCAATTTGTCATCGACCCAATCTTAATAAATAGTGATTCCTTCAAAAGACACGTATCAATCCTATCAATACTAAAATCATGATAGTCGGATACAATATACGGAGTAATAAATATATAGTCCGTAATAGATAATAAGTGCCATTTGATCAAAGATTAGTGATGTCAAAGGGCCGGGCTTGGGCCGGCCCAGCCCAAGCCCATCGGGCCTGCAAACGGGCCGGGCCGGGGTCTGGCCGAGGCAGGGGAAAACGGGCCGGGCTTGGCGCAGTGAATCCTAGGCCTGGTCCAGGCCCAGGCCCTAAGCCCAATATTTAGGGCCGGGCTTGGGCAGGGCCCAGGCCCATTTTTTTTTTATCATGTTATTCAATTTTAACACATAACAATTTACATAGAAAAATAATAAATGTGCATAGGCCCTCCTCCTTTATCCGGGCTTGGACCGGCTGCTTGTAAACAAACAGGCGAAGTTACCTATTTTTTTATATATACGAAAATATATATTTTTTGCTTGTAAAAATTTATTTTATATATATGAAAAAAATTTATTCCTAAAACTCTAACAATCAAAATAATAATTATGTCTATCCAAAATATCAGCAATCAAAGATCAAGAAATCTGCAGCGTCAACCAAAAGGATGAAAAGAGGAAAATAAAAACAAATTACCTAATCATCTGGAAGTGCTTCAATATCCGAGTCACTGCTCTTCCTATCGTCAATCGGTATATCTTGATGTGAATTGCTCGCGGTATTTCACATCAAGATAATCCTTCCAACATACACATAGCTCAAGCGACTCGGGGTTAAGACGACTCCTCCTGTCATCCAAAACCCTCCCGCTTGCTGAAAATGCCGACTCTGAAGCAACCGTGGAGGCTTGCACTGGCAGTACATCCCGTGCAATTTGGGATAAAGTTTTATACATGTTTTGATTTTGTTTCCAAAAATTTAACAAGTTAAAATTAACCTGTTCTTGCCTTGATAAATCAGAATAATGATCAGTATTTGCATATACACCAATCTCATTAAAAGAGGAAAAATTATACGAACCTCCCGAATTAGAAGTACCTTCACCTGGTAGTTGTCTTGCTACTAGATGTTCAAAGCCTTGAAGGTATGGCGCATAATACCTCTCAGCAGTTGATGATGATGTAGCTCGGCCGCGCATGTCAGCAGAATTACGATAGAGGTTGAACAAGTCCTCAAACCTCCCGCTCACTTTCGCTGTGAGTGCGGTTGTGTCATCTGCTTTGTAGCACATTAATTTTGATATCTCCTGTATCGAGGCGTTCACGCCATGCAACTTTAACCTAGGATCTAAACAAGTAGCAACAGTAAAAATAGCAGGCAGTTTCTTCCAATATTTATTGAACTTTGCATCCATCACTTTTACTATATCCTTAAATGGTCCTATATATCTCCATTTTGTTAGCATTGTAGCCATCTTCAGAATTTCTATTAAAGCGAGAGGAGAGGTAGGATAGTACGTACCAGACAATAAATTGGTAGACGTGTAGAATACCTCCAAAAATTCAGCTAGGTATGTGGCCATCTGCCATTCCTCTTGAGTTGGCAAGCCGGCTGGGAACTGGGTTAGTAGAAAATGCGTATAGACTTCTCGGTATGCCAGAATGTGTAAAAGCATGTGGTACGTAAGTTCCACCTGTGGACCACATCTGTAACTGCTCTCTTGCGAGGCATATTATATTGAACACACAACGCTTTAAATTGTTGTGTTCTCGGACTCGAGCTATTGACATACGCTGTCATACCCCTCATTTTCTGAAGAATATCTCCTGCAGCAGCTAAACCATCTTGAACAATTAAATTAATAATGTGGCAAACACAGCGAACATGAAATAATTCACCCTGAAGTACAGGTTGAAGCGTCTCCTTTAAAGCTGCAACAGCAACTTTATTGTTAGAAGCATTATCAAAACTAATACTCATAATCTTATTATGAATTTTAAATTTTGTGCATGCTTTTAATATAAGAGTAGCAATATTCATTCCATCGTGCGGATAAGGGAAGTGCTCGAAAGCGATGATTCTCTTGTGCATAACCCAATCTGCATCAATCCAATGAGCGGTCACACAAGAATAACTAACAAAAGTATAAGGAGATTGCCAAATATCAGAAGTAAGACTAACTTTACCGTCAAATTTATCGAAATAATCGATAAGGCGTGCTTTGGCAGCCTTGTACTGACGCAGTGCATCGGACCTCGTTGTGTTTCTATGAACCTTTTTGTACAAAGGTTGAACGTAGGAGTTCATATATCTAGAGTGCCTTGGATTATCGGCAAAAGAAAAGGGTTGTTCATCGTGAATAACAAATTCAGCGAGACCGTCTCTTTGCTCTCGCTGATTATAGACAAATAACCTACCGTCAAAAGATAACTGGGTTTGGGTAGGTTCGACGTGGCCTTGTCGAGGTGCACACTGCGGGTAATGCCTGTTAAGATGTCCATTACCACTACCAGCCGAAAATAATTTAAGACAGTACTTACATCGAGCTTTTCGGATGCCGTCCACCGTAACTTCGTCGAAATGATTCCAACACTCGGCTTTCGTTTTCTGGCCCTTTGGACGTCTGGAACGTTACCGGAGGCATTGCTCGGCCCTTCTTCATCATGACTGGAGGTAGGGTTGAGATTAGGCCACGGAGTAGTAGCTTCGCCAACCGAGCTGCGTCCTTGACTATAATGCGGGGGGTCTTCATCAGGCGTGTATGTAAAATCTGGAATGTTTTGATTGAACTCCCAATTGGCTTGGGTATCTATCATACAGCCTGTACTCATTCGTCCAATAACGAATTGTTGTGTTGGTGCTTGGACTGGTGTTTGTGCTGGCCGTGGCGCTGGCGCTTGTGCTGGTGGTGGTGCTTGCGACGATGATGACGTTTTTCGTGATGACGATGCACGCCTCATTTTCTTCAATAATCCAGCCATATTTCACGCTAAACTTTGTAAGAGTAACTAAATACACAAGTATAAGAGTAGTAATAAGAAATAACAATTAAAAGAATGAACGAGTAACAAATATTAGAGTGTTAGTAATTAAAAAAAAATTTAGCAAGACTAATGTAGTAATTAACAAGACTAGAAAGAAATTTGCAATTAGTAAATAACAAGAATACTAATTAGTAGTAATTAGCAAGAGTAGTAATTGGATTTGGAGAGGAAAATAGTAGCAAAACTTGTTGTGAGAGAAGAAGAGAGAAAGAAGATTGGTGTGAAAAATTAGAGAGAAATGGTGTGAATATATAGATTTTAGAAACTTCACAAAAGACCAAAATACCCCTACAAACTATCCGTTTATAGTTGTTGGGGAGGGTAAAAGTGTAAAGGAGTGAAAGAAATTGGTTAGACTAAAATACCCCCCAAACTAGCCGTTATATAGCTGTTGGGGGGGTAAAAATGGAATTTTGGAAAAGGGGTGGAAGAAAGGGGGGGAAAAGTACATTTTCAAAATACAAGTGGGGCCAAAAACGGGCCAGAAACCGAGCCAGCCGCCGGGCCAAAAAGCCTGGGCCAAACTCGGGCCGAATCCGAGCCGTACCCGGGCCACCCGGGCCGGGCCAAACCCGGGCCAAATCGGGCCGGGCCGGGCCATTTTTGATCCATATCTTGGCCCCCTTTTTCGGGCTTCTACTATTCATTTGGAGGGCCGGGCCAGCCCGGGCCAAAAACGGGCCGGCCCGCGGGGCCCCCGGCCCAAATGACAACTCTATCTAAGATGTTCTCTGATCCTGCCATCTGCCATCTGATTAAAGCAAAAGATACACAACCCGCAAGCAACAGATTCACAACCCGCTAACCTGACGACTATAACCCATTCATCCACAATCTCAGTGGTGACTTTGTAGATGATTTTGCGGTGAGTTCATTGGTGGTGGGTGGGCAATTGCGTTGCCGAATTGAGCCTAAACATATATTTCTAGCGGATTGAGTTTGAAGGATTAAGAAACTGTTTCTACCCTTTGAAACCAACTTGCAAATCTCCTTCCTCCCTTGATAGAAGCAAACACTGCTGCCCACCCCTACCACCAGCGACGTCAAACTGGCACTCGGTCGTTCTCATCGGCTCTAATGAGCGGCTCTCCGATCTGGTTGACCGACAGTTAAACCCAAGGACTGGAATCACTGAATCTTAGACACCTGAGAGGACTTAATCGAAGGCACCTGGGCTGAAATTAATCCATCCAAAACCAAATTCACAAAATGAAGTTTGCCCACCCAAAACTATTTCTACAACAAGACAATACTTCTGCCTATAACCTATAACATGTCACCCCTTCAGGTGCGTAATGCGTATACGAAATCGATTTACTTAGAATTAGATTCTGCCTTCTACTATTATACAGATCTAGAGACCCTAGCTGCACAAACTTGTAAGAAAACAACAAAGATCACCCAACCACAACCTAATTAATTAGACGCTTACCGTTCCAGATCAAGGTGCAGGCGCGGCACTTCACATTACCACCGTCTTAAGTGTGCCAGGGATTGAAAACGGACCCAAATCGACAGATAAAACAGAAATTGATGACCGGCTCATCCTTCCGTTTCCAGTTATATGCCGATTCAGGTCCGTCTCCAAGCTTTGGCACACGAAAGCTCTTTTTTGGGGACTAAATCGAGGCCATGGCACACGCAGAAGCCATTGGCGAGAAAAAGGAAGGCGCCATTGTGACCAACTCACGATAATAAACAATACTACTGTACTGTCGAAGCGGCTGCTGGTTCCTTATATAGATCTGTAGGGTGATGGAAGAGGAAAGCCTGGCCGTTGGATAAAAGCTGGACGGCGTAAGATTGAGGCTAGGTCACCAAACCCTAAAACGAGTAATTTTTTTTCCTTTCAAAAAGAGTAAGGGAATAAGAAAAAAAAAAAATGTAAACTCGTTACAGTGCTAAACAATCATTTTAAGTGCTCCCATCAGGGGCGGATCCAGAGAGTCTAATCGAGGGGAGCCAAAAATGTATTAAAAAATTGATGGCTAACATAAAAGAATTGCTTAATTTGACTACTAATAATTTAATTTTACTTCTCATAATGATTTATTTAACTTGGTAAGGTTAATCAATAACGAATTACTAATGTTGCATGAAGAAGCTTAACTCTTACTCTATAGATGAACTACTAATGTGATTATTAATTGTATGAGTACAATAGTCACGTATAAGTTAACATACTATAGGAATTTAAACTTAAAAAAAAAAACTAACCTTGATCAATTCGTATTTTTTTGTGATCAGGAGATTTGAAATATAAAATTTGGAAGAATGGAGATGGGGCAAAAGAATGAGAAAGAAGAAGACTATGACGATCGGTGGCATAAAGAGTAAAAAATACAACGAAAAAAAATTGTAATTAATTAACGTTACGAGATAATGACATTTGTGTACATATGAAAAAAAAAAACATTTCCAAAATTTGGGTTTGGGGGGGGGGGGGGGGGGGGGTAGCCGTAGCCCCCCCCCCCCCGGTCACGCAAGAGATCCACCCATGGCTCCGATCTCATTATTAAAAAGAAAAACTGTTTATAAAAAGTTTTTAAACTATATCCACTTTACAAATTGTTAAGCTTCCATAAAAGTTAGACTAAGATATCTCGTATTTATTCTTCCTCGTCGGGCTGTATCGGGATACGTTTACCTATCTTGACCTAAGAAATTAGCAGTTTGTAAATTGCAAAAGAACAAGGTTACTGCTTTTATATAAGTTAAAAGTGCTGATTACCAAAAAAAACCTATTTATCGTTAAGGCAATGAAATTCACTATGTACATCATCGGATGTAAAATAAAAAAAGCATGAATAGGGGTATTATGGAAAGTTCACAACTTTTATAAAAATAAAATTTTTACTTTTGTTTTTTGGTCTTTATGTTTTCACCTCCTTCTTCCAATCCATTACCTGACTCCAACACCGCCTTGACCACCCTTGCAATTGCAACCTACCACCAGCACCTCCCTTTACTCTAACACTATGACATTGGATCTGGAGTTAACGTACTTACTTCCACCACCTCCTCCGAACCCATAGGCCGTAGCTAACCCTACAAAACAAACTCCACCTCGGTTTTCTCAAATCTGTAGTAGCTACCGTTGCGCTGCTCATCCCTTTACCTAACCTAAGTACAACAACACTTCAATGATATGAGCAGGCATTTATCACAAAACACGAAATCCCTTATTTCTATCTTTACTTGAATTCCAATTTGATAGGATCCCACGCCAATCCTAAAATTTCAATTCCCAAAACCCAGTAATTAGGCTTCCGAACCCAACATTAGCTTGCTTAGCTTTACATCACTGCAGTCACCGTTACTTTTCACGTACAAAGTCGGCAACACTATGACGTTGATGTTGTTAGAAGGTGGTGGAGTAGTAGGTTGTGATGGTTTTTTCTTAACTGTTTTGCGTCAACAATACCCCTACAAAATTTGCCACCTCACGACTCCTAAAAGGATCTTTTGGCCGGAATTGGTTTGCGTGGTTTCTGCTGTAAAAATCTTATAACTTTAGTGGTGCAAGATAGCTGGATAAAATATGACAGAAGGTGCTATCACAGGTAAACTTGGTAGCACTAGATGTAATGAATCCAAATTGACATAAATAGACACAATTAATAACAGCCCAGCGACAACTATTTTTCATTTATATATATATATATATATCTGATTTGGTCTACTTCGTTAAACCAGTCGTCAATCCTTGCGGACCTGCCAAAGGCATATCGACGTCTGGTATCCATAGATTAATCATTCAAAAGAGATAAGAGTCCCCGGTTGGACCGTGATCCATAGAGGATGAAGTGTAATATTTGATAAAAGCAAAGCGGAATATTGAAAAGATTCAAAAAAGATAGGGCAAAAACTTAGAGAGAGAGAGAGTCTTTATTGAAGATTTATTTTCAAAATTTCAGGATGCTGGATAGGTTTTGACAAGATTTCAATCTCAGGATGCTAGGTTGAACTACCAAGGTTCTCTTTTAAGGCTAAAAACTCAGGGCATGCGTTAGTCTGCGGGCTTTCAACGCCATCACTCGGCAATAACCCTGAACGACTCGCTCCCACTATTGTTTTGAACCCATAAAGAAGACTCTGGTAATTCGTTTAGAAGCATAATTGATTTAGATCAGGGAAAACCTGGGGTAAGCATAATCATTTTTAAATAAAATTTTTAAAAGAGTTTCTCTTTCCCAAGTAAATGCCATATGGTTTTTAATCAAAACATTATTAACAATGTTTTTAGAAATATTAAACTTAGAAGAAGTTCCCTTTCAATTCATAGAATGTGTTTCACCATGATAAATGGGGTTACTTGCTCTTTGGTTACTTAACATTCTCCTTTACTTAGTAAACTTTTTCTTCAAAACCAAGGAAGGTATGGCTCTGATACCAAAATGGAGGGGGGTTTTGGCCGGAAATAAAACAATCTCTAGATTATCTGATTTGGTCTACTTCGTTAAACCAGTCGTCAATCCTTGCGGACCTGCCAAAGGCATATCGACGTCTGGTATCCGTAGATTAATCATTCAAAAGGGATAGGGTCCCCGGTTGGACCGTGATCCATAGAGGATGAAGTGTAATATTTGATAAAAACACAGCGGAATATTGAAAAGATTCAAAAAAGATAGGGCAAAAACTTAGAGAGAGAGAGAGTCTTTATTGAAGATTTATTTTCAAAATTTCAGGATGCTGGATAGGTTTTGACAAGATTTCAATCTCAGGATGCTAGGTTGAACTACCAAGGTTCTCTTTTAAGGCTAAAAACTCAGGGCATGACCTAGCATCCTGAGATTGAAATCTTGTCAAAACCTATCCAGCATCCTGAAATTTTGAAAATAAATCTTCAATAAAGACTCTCTCTCTCTCTAAGTTTTTGCCCTATCTTTTTTGAATCTTTTCAATATTCCGCTTTGCTTTTATCAAATATTACACTTCATCCTCTATGGATCACGGTCCAACCGGGGACTCTTATCTCTTTTGAATGATTAATCTATGGATACCAGACGTCGATATGCCTTTGGCAGGTCCGCAAGGATTGACGACTGGTTTAACGAAGTAGACCAAATCAGATAATCTAGAGATTGTTTTATTTCCGGCAGTCTGCGGGCTTTCAACGCCATCACTCGGCAATAACCCTGAACGACTCGCTCCCACTATTGTTTTGAAATCTTGTCAAAACCTATCCAGCATCCTGAAATTTTGAAAATAAATCTTCAATAAAGACTCTCTCTCTCTCTCTAAGTTTTTGCCCTATCTTTTTTGAATCTTTTCAATATTCCGCTTTGCTTTTATCAAATATTACACTTCATCCTCTATGGATCACGGTCCAACCGGGGACTCTTATCTCTTTTGAATGATTAATCTATGGATACCAGACGTAGGGCTTCATCATCCCAAGGGTAATCATTACTATTTTCGTCATAATTTAAATAATCTTCGTAATCTAAGTCTGATTCTAACTGTAAATTATTCATATTATTTATGATTCCTATAGAGACATCTGTAGGTACCCTTAGATTGTTTAATTCTATAGTTTGATCAGAGGTTTGATCTAAATGATCTAGCCTTCTATGAAACTCAGTATAATATAAAGAGTTATTCTGATCGTCTTTTAATTGTATATAGAAACCTATAAGATGTTGAAAGAAAATATCAAAATCTTCTAATAATAAGTCTAAATTTAGAAAATATCTTATATAAAAAGATAAGGGGTTGTATACTAAATTAACTCTGAGTTTTTAGCCTTAAAAGAGAACCTTGGTAGTTCAACCTAGCATCCTGAGATTGAAATCTCGTCAAAACCTATCCAGCATCCTGAAATTTTGAAAATAAATCTTCAATAAAGACTCTCTCTCTCTCTCTAAGTTTTTGCCCTATCTTTTTGCTCCCACTATTGTTTTGGACCCATAAAGAAGACTCTGGTAATTCGTTTAGAAGCATATGGTAGGAAGAGGAAATATAGAGGATGCTAGGTTGAACTACCTATATATAGGTGTATATATAGGTATATATATATATATAGGTATATATATATATATAGGTATATAGGTGTATATAGGTATATATATAGGTGTATATAGGTGTATATATAGGTGTATATATATCGACGTCTGGTATCCATGATAATGAAGAACCAAACAGTTTACACCTTCCAGATTAATGACAGATAGAAACTTAAACACTGAGCCTCATCAAGAGCCATTTAGTTTTCAAGACATGATTAACAATTTCAATAAAGATCAACAAACTACCGAACACATATTAAATACCTTTAGTTTATATTATACGGCTTTAGAAACTTTAGACACCACAAATGAAAGGATAAAACATTATATAGACACAAACTCCATTAATTTAGTATACAACCCTTTATCTTTTTATATAAGATATTTTCTAAATTTAGACTTATTATTAGAAGATTTTGATATTTTCTTTCAACATCTTATAGGTTTCTATATACAATTAAAAGACGATCAGAATAACTCTTTATATTATACTGAGTTTCATAGAAGGCTAGATCATTTAGATCAAACCTCTGATCAAACTATAGAATTAAACAATCTAAGGGTACCTACATATGTCTCTATAGGAATCATAAATAATATGAATAATTTACAGTTAGAATCAGACTTAGATTACGAAGATTATTTAAATTATGACGAAAATAGTAATGATTACCCTTGGGATGATGAAGCCCTAGCCAATCTAGACAACTCTCTTAATGGTATATAGATGACCACTACGAACAAATTAGAAATAGTTAATCTTCAGACAGATACAAAAAGTTTAAAAACAATTAGAGAAAACTTAGACTATATGAAAGATGTTTTTAAACAATCTTCAGACAAGACAAAAAACAATGAAATAATAGTATTAGAAAAACTTAGTAAACAGGCTATTGAAATAGAAAAAATAATAACAATAATAGAAAAGCTAGTAAATATAACTAATAAGCTAGAAGATAACTTAAGACAATATTTTAATATTCAAGGACTAGATTACAAATGACCACTTCCAAAAATTATGAAAACTATTCAGACTATAAACAAGCTATGTTAGATGAAAATGATTACTTATTCCCAGCAGAAGGCATATCTAAAAACGCTCTGGGAACTCCAAACGATCTTTCTAATAGAAAACAAAATAATGTTATTATAATGTTACTAATAAAATGTTTAGAAAGACTCGACACCCTAGCCCTAAAAGTAGAGCTATTTCTTAAGCCAAAAACAGAGACTAGCTTAGATATGGATGTTATATGCAAAAAATTAGAAAAAATAAAAGTAGACAAACCTAAAAAGAAAAAAGACTTAAAATTTTTAACATATGACAAGTCATAATAGTCGTATGGTAGGAAGAGGAAATATAGAGGACAGAACCAGAACAGAAGTTTTGGCTACTGAAACTAGAAGACGTAATGAAAACACATTACAAAATAGAGTTCTTAGATTATTTAGAACACCTTCTATTCCTATAATCTCTTTAGAACAAATAATAGATATTGATAGTCAAATACAACAATTTAGACAAAATAGACTAGATTTAATATCCCCACAAATCTTATATCAACATCATTCTCAGTTCAATCAAACCAGACTATTTATGCATTATAGAGAAACACAAAATAGATGTATAGGAGAAGATGTAGCTAGTATCAATTTAATACATCCAGACTCTGAAATTGAGTTAACTAAAGGAAATTTTAATTTAACACATATAGGATTAATAGTAATAGGAATAAAAGGCTTAACTAGAAGAGATACAGGTGCTAAGGTATTTTTAGCTATAGTAGATGATAGATTCTCTAGTGAACAGGCTATCATAGGAGCTATAGAAGTTGACATGAACAACAATGGCGGCATCTTTTATTGTGCACCAGACTTTTGTATTAATACAAAAGATTTTGCCAAAAACATAAAAGTAAAAATAATGACTAAAGGATATAAAGATTTCCAACAAGGCAAAAACCTTTTAATATGCACCACCTTTATAGGAAAATTAACACAAAGTAGTCAAGTAGGATATAAGTTAACCATAGATGACACTGCAAAATTTATTATAAATCGAGGTATTAGACTTTTACCACCTTACAAGGTAGATTCCTTAGAAAATGCAGGACAAGAATGGCTAGTAGATAAGATTTTAACTACTAGTTCTAATAATAGTATAGTACCAACAGATAACATGTGGTACATAGATGCATCAGGAAGAAGATCAGTTAGATTTACCAATTTCGTAGAAGCTAATACTCAGGTAGATGATTAAGATATCACAGAAGATGAAGAAAATGTATAGTTACCAAGACTTTGATATCTTAAAAGACTTAGACATAAAAATTCTAAATCAATCCATAGGAACTACATTTGTAGGACAAGGCTTAAGTATAGAACAATTACAAAATTTCATACGTATCACAGAAAAGGAAGACAATTTAAACAGTTTAGATATATTTAATCAACCTGAATACACAATACAACATAGCCCTAATAATCCTATTTTAGATAGTCTTAATGAAATAAACCTAAGCTTCAATCCTTCTCTGAATACTCCAAGTATAGAAAGAATTGAGCCTGTAACAAATTACAAGACAGAATTAGATCATAAAATAAACACTGCTATACTAGAAATAGAACAGATTAGAATGGAACATAAGACTCTATATGAACAAAACATATTACTAGAAACAGAAATGGAAACAATAATAGATTCTCTAGAAGATGACTTACAACCTAAAGAATTAGAAGAGATAAATGTAGATCTAGAACAATTAGAAACAAGTTCAATAGATACCCAGATTACTACAAACAATGTTAAATTCAATCTTATGAATGAAGTACCTTATTTCCTCATGGAAGAAGGTGAAAATTCAGGCACTACTAATAATAGAAACAATGACGGTGGTAGATTTTATACTACCCAACCTCATGTAAGACCATATTATCCTTATGGTAATACACCAAGAAAAAGTGCAAATATAGAAAATAATATATCAGGTAGACCATTCTATAAACCTAGAGGTAAAAGACATCCTTTAGAACAAAACTTTAAAATACAAAAGGCTTCAGAACCTTTTATTTTAAATATAACAGCCGTAGATCCACAACAAAGAAATAATTACATACAAGTATGGAAAGATGCTGTTGTAGCAAATTTTATAACTAAGCAATCTGATAATTTAGAAACAGGAGAAGAAATGATTAGATATATGGTACAATTCTTAGGTCCTATAGCTAAAGCAAACTTTGAAGAATGGCAAAAGACTTATCCTAATGATTTAAAGCAAATGGCAGATTTAGGACCTAATCCTTATAATTTTGTTAACACTATACAATTAATCTTAACAGGAAGAAACCCTAACACAGGAGACACCTTAATCCAGACTGAAGCAGCTAGAAAATTAGAACAAGTACATCTATATAGTTGGCATAATATAAAACCTTTCATGCAAGAATATTATTATTTTGCCTCACAAAGTGGCAACATTTATAAACAAACGGTAATAGATAAATTTCTAAACAAGTTACCAGGAGCCTTAGGAAGAGAAATTTACGAAACAATTAATAAGTTAAACCCAGACCATATATGGACTCCTTCTTTAGGAGACATTTTTGAAAGAGTTATAGAAATATTAGTTTCAAAATGCACTAATATACAAATAGCTAGACAGTTAAAAAATGAAACCAGTTTCTGTAAAGAAATATACACACCACAACACTACGGTCAAGAGGAATCTAGACCAAAGTACAATAAGAAAACTTATAAAAGACATAAACAACCTAGGAAAACTTATTATCTAAGAAAGAGTAAGGCTAGAAGACCTTTCCTAAACCCTAAACATGTTAGGAAATACGATACTAGGAGAATATATAAAAACAAAATCACCTGCTACTCATGCGGTGAACCAGATCATTTAAGTTCTAATTGCCCCAGAAGACATAACAATAATAATTTTAAAGCAATGATAGTTAATAACACTAATGAAGATCTCCTAGAAGTAGATGAAACACTTAGTGATACAGAAAGTATCTATAGTATTAAATCAATAGATGAATACATAGAAGATAACCTCTCTATAAGTAGTGATGATGAAGATGAAAATCTTCCAGTCGAAACTACAGATAGACTAGATACTTTTATAAATTCATTAAGAAACACAGAAATATACAATTTTATGTTTAAACCCTTAGCTGAAAAATTAACTTTAGAAGAAAACTGTATACATCAGTGGCAAATAGAAAAGGAATAGATACAACACCTTGTTATATATGCAATTGGTACCCTGCAATTAAAGTTAGATGTAAATGTGAATTATGTTATATAGAAGCATGCATAAAATGCATTAAATTAAAATACAACGTAGATATTATCAAACCTTTAAAAGAAAAAACAAACAAAGACGTTTATTATGATAAAAATGTCAATAGAAGACTTGAATTCTTAGAACAAAAGGTTATTTTAATAGAAGAAACTTTAAAACAAAGGCATGAAGATGAATTAATCTTTGGAAATAATAAACAATTAATCCAACAAATACAACGAGACTTTAAAATAGAAAAATTCTGCACTAAAGCAAGATTTAACAACCTTATAACCACTAGAATACAAATTAGGCATTATAACAAGCTAATAGAAACAAATGCAATAATAGATACAGGTTGCACCATAACTGTTATAGATCCAAGCTTAGCTGATCTATCACACGTTAAAACCTTTGATGATCCGTTGATAGGAATAGGATTCACAGGCAACCCAATAACTTATGATAAATATATTACAAATGCTTCTATTACTTTTCTCACACCTTGCAATACACAGAGCAAACCCTATATTCTTAAACAAGCCTTCTGTGCACCTATAGCACATTCAGAAGGGAAAATTATTCTTGGAATAAATTTCTTAATAAATGACAACAATACCTTAACTATTACAAAAGACTTCATACAAATAGCACAGAATGTTACACATACACCTATTAACATTGACACTCCATCAGAGTACGCTCAGAAGCGTGGTGGGGAATATGTTAATATAAAAGGAAAAAATAAAATATGTGAAGACTGCAGTAATGGTAAAACAAACTGTTGTATTAAAAGTATAGGTAATGAATGCGTAAAAATAGAAGAAATAATAGAAGATGAAGACAACATAGATGATAATATAGATTTAGACATATATAACCTAGACAGAATTAGTTATAATCTAATAAACTACTTTACAAACAAAAATGATATAATTAGAGCTTTAGATAAACTCCCTTTTATAGGAGAAGATCCTATCAAAAGATGGGATTTAAATCAGATATATTGTAAACTAGACCTTATAAATCCTGACTATATTGTCAAGACAGCTAATATAGAAGCAAGTAGTTTAGATGCTGATGATTTTAAAATGCATATAAAAGATCTATCAGATTTAAAAGTAATTAGGCCAAGCAATAGCCCTCATAGATCTGCAGCTTTTATAGTTAGAAATCATGCAGAAATTCTAAGAGGAAGAAGTAGAATGGTAATAAATTATAAAAGACTTAATGATAACATAAAAGACGATAGTTATAATATTCCTAATAAGACTTTCCTTTTAAGTAAAATACAAGGCAAGAGAATATTTAGTAAATTCGATTGCAAATCAGGCTTTTATCAAATCAAGATGTGGCCTGAAGATGTTAAATGGACAGCTTTTACTACTCCCGAAGGCCTATACGAATGGTTAGTTATGCCTTTCGGCCTTAAGACAGCACCAAGTATCTTCCAGCGAAAAATGGATGATATTTTTAGACCATATAATGATTTTATCTTGGTTTATATAGATGACATACTAGTTTGTAGTAAAAATGAAAATGAGCATTTGTCTCATCTAGATTTAGTATTCAAACTCTTTAATAAACATGGTTTAATTCTTAGTAAAAAGAAAGTAGAATTATTTAAAACTAATATAAAATTCTTAGGAATGGAAATAGGAAATGGCAAAATTAAATTACAAGAGCATATAGCTAAAAAGATTTTAGACTTTCCTGACAAGTTAGAAGGATTAAAACAAATTCAAGCCTTTTTAGGATTAATTAATCAAGCTAGAATGTATTTTAAAGATCTTAGCAAACTAATAGGTCCTCTATACAATAAAACTAGAAAAAATGGACAAAGACATTTTAATATAGAAGATATTAAAATAGTTAAAACTATAAAAGAAAAAGTTAAAAATTTACCAGACCTATATCTACCCTTAGATACAGATTACCTTATAGTTCAGACAGATGGATGCAAAGAAGGTTGGGGAGCAGTTTTATACTGCAAACCAAATAAATATAGTAATAAGAAAGAAGAAAGAATATGCAGGTACTCTAGCGGCAAATACAAAGAAAGTAACCAGTACTTAACTAGTTTAGACTTTGAATTACTAGCTATAGTTTATGCCCTAGAACAATTCAAGGCACTCCTAATTTCAAAATATGAGTTTTGCATTAGGACAGACTGTGAAGCCATAGTAAGATACAATAAAAATAAAGATTCTAGATATACTAATAGATGGTTAAAATTTATGACTACCTTAAGCAATTATAGGATAGACAAAATAGAATGGCAGCATATTAAAGGAGTTGATAACTCCATTGCAGATTTATTATCTAGAAAGATTTTGTCTTAAATAACCTGATCAGACAGATTTCCATAAATAGAAACAGACAACTTTCTTGTTTTATTTTTCAGATGGCTTCTTCAGCATCAGCATCTTCTGCTCAGACAAGACAGAACCAGACAAACCAGGCACATCCTATTTTTCCCACACAGTTCGTTAATTATGTAGACAACCTTGGTAGAAATAGAATAAACTACAATGGTAATAATTTAGAAGTCTTACATGCTGGTTCAAGATTCCAAGTCAAGGATCATAAAATTGGTCCTTTTCCAGTCGATCAAAGAACTCTATTAGATAATTTATGGCAATCCTATGTTAAGAAAGACAATGGATGGTTTGTCAATACAGTCAATGCTGTTGCAAATTATTTTCATAAGATAAGAGACACTAAAAAATACAACTTTTATTGTGTATTCAAAGGCAATATTCCGGGAATTTATAAAAATTACCCAGAAGCAATGGTAGGAGGCGTCGGAAATGAAAAATTGCCATGGTACAAAGGCACTATAACATTTCAAGAAGCCACCACCTTAATGCAGACCCATTACGGCCCAAATTATTATATTAGCCCAGAATGTCAAGACACGTCTATTTCAGACACCATAGCAGATTGTGAGAACTGTAATACCTTAATTAGAAACCACAATAATTTAAAATCAAGACATGATTATTTATCTTTAGAAAAATCACATTTTAATTTGCAAATTAATCAACTTAAAACTCAGTTACAGGTGGCTGAATTAGAAGCAAATGATTGGAAGCAAAAATATATTACCCTTCTTACTTCTAAACAATCAAAACCCAGTACTTCGGGTAAAAAAGAAGTACCTAGTCTGGATTCACAGGCTTCCAGTAAAGACAAACCAAGTCCTGTTAAAGTTGGTAATTTACTCAAAATTACTGAAATTCCTTCGGATTCAGGAGAAAGAATCCCTAGTCCAGTTTCACAGGCAGCTGGTAAAGACTCATCAAGTCCTGATATAGTTGGTGTTTTACTCAAAAACACTGAAAAACCTTTGAATATGGGAGAATATATTCCTAGTCCAGTTCAACAGGTAATTGGTAAAGACATTTCAAATCCTGAGACCCCTGTCCATTTGGGTAAAATGGAATTAAGAAGACTTAAAAGCAAGAAGGCAAAGAGGCAAGCTCTGGCTATACAAACTCAAGTAGCCAAAGTTCTTTCTGAACTAGTCAACCAGACCTTAGCTAGCAAGACAACGGATGCCACTACGAGTAATTTTGAAGATTCTTTATTTCAAGATGCTCAAAGACAGAGTCCAAGTTTCACTGCTACATCTAGTGAAGACTCATCTGATAAGACTGAAGACCAGACGCAGAATGATTCTAGTGAAAGACCCCATAAAAAGTAAAAGACAGCAAGCATAAAAGTTAAGGTGCATTATTTAACAACCTTGGCCCCACTCAGTTGAAGACACCTTATCTCCTCCAGCAAATAATATCGGCAGAACAAGACAAATAGAAGAAGAATCTCCTTTATTAAAGACGCACTCAGCAGACAACCAGCACCTATCTCGAAAGAAGAAGAATGAAGACAAAAGACAGCAAGGCTATCCGACACATGGAATCCTAGCCTACTGTTAATCTTTAGACTTTAAGACCCTACTTTAAAGACTTTAGCAAAAGTAATTTGTAATGTAGTTACTTAAAGTTATTTTGTCCTTTTGTACAGACGCAATGTCTTAGATTAGCTTTCATTTTCTTAGATTAGCTTTCATTTGCCTATAAGTAGAAGGCAGATTCATTTTGTAAAGGCATGCGAAAATATATGCAAAAGCTCTCAAGCTACTCTTTTTACGACCTTCTCTTCTTTACAATCAACTGCCTTTCTCTTTAAACCTTTCGATTCAAGTGCAAGTTACTCTGCAAGCTTTATTCCTCGTAAGTTTTACTCTTTAAACTTGTTTATCATTCAGGGGTGAAAACGCTCAATGGTGAAACACATTCTATGAATTGAAAGGGAACTTCTTCTAAGTTTAATATTTCTAAAAACATTGTTAATAATGTTTTGATTAAAAACCATATGGCATTTACTTGGGAAAGAGAAACTCTTTTAAAAATTTTATTTAAAAATGATTATGCTTACCCCAGGTTTTCCCTGATCTAAATCAATTATGCTTCTAAACGAATTACCAGAGTCTTCTTTATGGGTTCAAAACAATAGTGGGAGCGAGTCGTTCAGGGTTATTGCCGAGTGATGGCGTTGAAAGCCCGCAGACTAACGCATGCCCTGAGTTTTTAGCCTTAAAAGAGAACCTTGGTAGTTCAACCTAGCATCCTGAGATTGAAATCTTGTCAAAACCTATCCAGCATCCTGAAATTTTGAAAATAAATCTTCAATAAAGACTCTCTCTCTCTAAGTTTATCTTTTTTGAATCTTTTCAATATTCCGCTTTGCTTTTATCAAATATTACACTTCATCCTCTATGGATCACGGTCCAACCGGGGACTCTTATCTCTTTTGAATGATTAATCTATGGATACCAGACGTCGATATGCCTTTGGCAGGTCCGCAAGGATTGACGACTGGTTTAACGAAGTAGACCAAATCAGATAATCTAGAGATTGTTTTATTTCCGGCCAAAACCCCCCTCCATTTTGATACCAAAATGGAGGGGGGTTTTGGCCGGAAATAAAACAATCTCTAGATTATCTGATTTGGTCTACTTCGTTAAACCAGTCGTCAATCCTTGCGGACCTGCCAAAGGCATATCGACGTCTGGTATCCGTAGATTAATCATTCAAAAGGGATAGGGTCCCCGGTTGGACCGTGATCCATAGAGGATGAAGTGTAATATTTGATAAAAACACAGCGGAATATTGAAAAGATTCAAAAAAGATAGGGCAAAAACTTAGAGAGAGAGAGAGTCTTTATTGAAGATTTATTTTCAAAATTTCAGGATGCTGGATAGGTTTTGACAAGATTTCAATCTCAGGATGCTAGGTTGAACTACCAAGGTTTTCTTTTAAGGCTAAAAACTCAGGGCATGCGTTAGTCTGCGGGCTTTCAACGCCATCACTCGGCAATAACCCTGAACGACTCGCTCCCACTATTGTTTTGAACCCATAAAGAAGACTCTGGTAATTCGTTTAGAAGCATAATTGATTTAGATCAGGGAAAACCTGGGGTAAGCATAATCATTTTTAAATAAAATTTTTAAAAGAGTTTCTCTTTCCCAAGTAAATGCCATATGGTTTTTAATCAAAACATTATTAACAATGTTTTTAGAAATATTAAACTTAGAAGAAGTTCCCTTTCAATTCATAGAATGTGTTTCACCATTGAGCGTTTTCACCCCTGAATGATAAACAAGTTTAAAGAGTAAAACTTACGAGGAATAAAGCTTGCAGAGTAACTTGCACTTGAATCGAAAGGTTTAAAGAGAAAGGCAGTTGATTGTAAAGAAGAGAAGGTCGTAAAAAGAGTAGCTTGAGAGCTTTTGCATATATTTTCGCATGCCTTTACAAAATGAATCTGCCTTCTACTTATAGGCAAATGAAAGCTAATCTAAGAAAATGAAAGCTAATCTAAGACATTGCGTCTGTACAAAAGGACAAAATAACTTTAAGTAACTACATTACAAATTACTTTTGCTAAAGTCTTTAAAGTAGGGTCTTAAAGTCTAAAGATTAACAGTAGGCTAGGATTCCATGTGTCGGATAGCCTTGCTGTCTTTTGTCTTCATTCTTCTTCTTTCGAGATAGGTGCTGGTTGTCTGCTGAGTGCGTCTTTAATAAAGGAGATTCTTCTTCTATTTGTCTTGTTCTGCCGATATTATTTGCTGGAGGAGATAAGGTGTCTTCAACTGAGTGGGGCCAAGGTTGTTAAATAATGCACCTTAACTTTTATGCTTGCTGTCTTTTACTTTTTATGGGGTCTTTCACTAGAATCATTCTGCGTCTGGTCTTCAGTCTTATCAGATGAGTCTTCACTAGATGTAGCAGTGAAACTTGGACTCTGTCTTTGAGCATCTTGAAATAAAGAATCTTCAAAATTACTCGTAGTGGCATCCGTTGTCTTGCTAGCTAAGGTCTGGTTGACTAGTTCAGAAAGAACTTTGGCTACTTGAGTTTGTATAGCCAGAGCTTGCCTCTTTGCCTTCTTGCTTTTAAGTCTTCTTAATTCCATTTTACCCAAATGGACAGGGGTCTCAGGATTTGAAATGTCTTTACCAATTACCTGTTGAACTGGACTAGGAATATATTCTCCCATATTCAAAGGTTTTTCAGTGTTTTTGAGTAAAACACCAACTATATCAGGACTTGATGAGTCTTTACCAGCTGCCTGTGAAACTGGACTAGGGATTCTTTCTCCTGAATCCGAAGGAATTTCAGTAATTTTGAGTAAATTACCAACTTTAACAGGACTTGGTTTGTCTTTACTGGAAGCCTGTGAATCCAGACTAGGTACTTCTTTTTTACCCGAAGTACTGGGTTTTGATTGTTTAGAAGTAAGAAGGGTAATATATTTTTGCTTCCAATCATTTGCTTCTAATTCAGCCACCTGTAACTGAGTTTTAAGTTGATTAATTTGCAAATTAAAATGTGATTTTTCTAAAGATAAATAATCATGTCTTGATTTTAAATTATTGTGGTTTCTAATTAAGGTATTACAGTTCTCACAATCTGCTATGGTGTCTGAAATAGACGTGTCTTGACATTCTGGGCTAATATAATAATTTGGGCCGTAATGGGTCTGCATTAAGGTGGTGGCTTCTTGAAATGTTATAGTGCCTTTGTACCATGGCAATTTTTCATTTCCGACGCCTCCTACCATTGCTTCTGGGTAATTTTTATAAATTCCCGGAATATTGCCTTTGAATACACAATAAAAGTTGTATTTTTTAGTGTCTCTTATCTTATGAAAATAATTTGCAACAGCATTGACTGTGTTGACAAACCATCCATTGTCTTTCTTAACATAGGATTGCCATAAATTATCTAATAGAGTTCTTTGATCGACTGGAAAAGGACCAATTTTATGATCCTTGACTTGGAATCTTGAACCAGCATGTAAGACTTCTAAATTATTACCATTGTAGTTTATTCTATTTCTACCAAGGTTGTCTACATAATTAACGAACTGTGTGGGAAAAATAGGATGTGCCTGGTTTGTCTGGTTCTGTCTTGTCTGAGCAGAAGATGCTGATGCTGAAGAAGCCATCTGAAAAATAAAACAAGAAAGTTGTCTGTTTCTATTTATGGAAATCTGTCTGATCAGGTTATTTAAGACAAAATCTTTCTAGATAATAAATCTGCAATGGAGTTATCAACTCCTTTAATATGCTGCCATTCTATTTTGTCTATCCTATAATTGCTTAAGGTAGTCATAAATTTTAACCATCTATTAGTATATCTAGAATCTTTATTTTTATTGTATCTTACTATGGCTTCACAGTCTGTCCTAATGCAAAACTCATATTTTGAAATTAGGAGTGCCTTGAATTGTTCTAGGGCATAAACTATAGCTAGTAATTCAAAGTCTAAACTAGTTAAGTACTGGTTACTTTCTTTGTATTTGCCGCTAGAGTACCTGCATATTCTTTCTTCTTTCTTATTACTATATTTATTTGGTTTGCAGTATAAAACTGCTCCCCAACCTTCTTTGCATCCATCTGTCTGAACTATAAGGTAATCTGTATCTAAGGGTAGATATAGGTCTGGTAAATTTTTAACTTTTTCTTTTATAGTTTTAACTATTTTAATATCTTCTATATTAAAATGTCTTTGTCCATTTTTTCTAGTTTTATTGTATAGAGGACCTATTAGTTTGCTAAGATCTTTAAAATACATTCTAGCTTGATTAATTAATCCTAAAAAGGCTTGAATTTGTTTTAATCCTTCTAACTTGTCAGGAAAGTCTAAAATCTTTTTAGCTATATGCTCTTGTAATTTAATTTTGCCATTTCCTATTTCCATTCCTAAGAATTTTATATTAGTTTTAAATAATTCTACTTTCTTTTTACTAAGAATTAAACCATGTTTATTAAAGAGTTTGAATACTAAATCTAGATGAGACAAATGCTCATTTTCATTTTTACTACAAACTAGTATGTCATCTATATAAACTAAGATAAAATCATTATATGGTCTAAAAATATCATCCATTTTTCGCTGGAAGATACTTGGTGCTGTCTTAAGGCCGAAAGGCATAACTAACCATTCGTATAGGCCTTCGGGAGTAGTAAAAGCTGTCCATTTAACATCTTCAGGCCACATCTTGATTTGATAAAAGCCTGATTTGCAATCGAATTTACTAAATATTCTCTTGCCTTGTATTTTACTTAAAAGGAAAGTCTTATTAGGAATATTATAACTATCGTCTTTTATATTATCATTAAGTCTTTTATAATTTATTACCATTCTACTTCTTCCTCTTAGAATTTCTGCATGATTTCTAACTATAAAAGCTGCAGATCTATGAGGGCTATTGCTTGGCCTAATTACTTTTAAATCTGATAGATCTTTTATATGCATTTTAAAATCATCAGCATCTAAACTACTTGCTTCTATATTAGCTGTCTTGACAATATAGTCAGGATTTATAAGGTCTAGTTTACAATATATCTGATTTAAATCCCATCTTTTGATAGGATCTTCTCCTATAAAAGGGAGTTTATCTAAAGCTCTAATTATATCATTTTTGTTTGTAAAGTAGTTTATTAGATTATAACTAATTCTGTCTAGGTTATATATGTCTAAATCTATATTATCTTCTATGTTGTCTTTATCTTCTATTATTTCTTCTATTTTTACGCATTCATTACCTATGTTTTAATACAACAGTTTGTTTTACCATTACTGCAGTCTTCACATATTTTATTTTTTCCTTTTATATTAACATATTCCCCACCACGCTTCTGAGCGTACTCTGATGGAGTGTCAATGTTAATAGGTGTATGTGTAACATTCTGTGCTATTTGTATGAAGTCTTTTGTAATAGTTAAGGTATTGTTGTCATTTATTAAGAAATTTATTCCAAGAATAATTTTCCCTTCTGAATGTGCTATAGGTGCACAGAAGGCTTGTTTAAGAATATAGGGTTTGCTCTGTGTATTGCAAGGTGTGAGAAAAGTAATAGAAGCATTTGTAATA
Organism: Escallonia rubra; assembly: GCA_033065855.1. Lineage (NCBI taxonomy): Eukaryota > Viridiplantae > Streptophyta > Magnoliopsida > Escalloniales > Escalloniaceae > Escallonia > Escallonia rubra. The sequence goes on along the minus strand of JAVXUO010001979.1, from coordinate 6,257 downwards.
TATTTATCATAAGTTATTGGGTTGCCTGTGAATCCTATTCCTATCAACGGATCATCAAAGGTTTTAACGTGTGATAGATCAGCTAAGCTTGGATCTATAACAGTTATGGTGCAACCTGTATCTATTATTGCATTTGTTTCTATTAGCTTGTTATAATGCCTAATTTGTATTCTAGTGGTTATAAGGTTGTTAAATCTTGCTTTAGTGCAGAATTTTTCTATTTTAAAGTCTCGTTGTATTTGTTGGATTAATTGTTTATTATTTCCAAAGATTAATTCATCTTCATGCCTTTGTTTTAAAGTTTCTTCTATTAAAATAACCTTTTGTTCTAAGAATTCAAGTCTTCTATTGACATTTTTATCATAATAAACGTCTTTGTTTGTTTTTTCTTTTAAAGGTTTGATAATATCTACGTTGTATTTTAATTTAATGCATTTTATGCATGCTTCTATATAACATAATTCACATTTACATCTAACTTTAATTGCAGGGTACCAATTGCATATATAACAAGGTGTTGTATCTATTCCCTTTTCTATTTGCCACTGATGTATACAGTTTTCTTCTAAAGTTAATTTTTCAGCTAAGGGTTTAAACATAAAATTGTATATTTCTGTGTTTCTTAATGAATTTATAAAAGTATCTAGTCTATCTGTAGTTTCGACTGGAAGATTTTCATCTTCATCATCACTACTTATAGAGAGGTTATCTTCTATGTATTCATCTATTGATTTAATACTATAGATACTTTCTGTATCACTAAGTGTTTCATCTACTTCTAGGAGATCTTCATTAGTGTTATTAACTATCATTGCTTTAAAATTATTATTGTTATGTCTTCTGGGGCAATTAGAACTTAAATGATCTGGTTCACCGCATGAGTAGCAGGTGATTTTGTTTTTATATATTCTCCTAGTATCGTATTTCCTAACATGTTTAGGGTTTAGGAAAGGTCTTCTAGCCTTACTCTTTCTTAGATAATAAGTTTTCCTAGGTTGTTTATGTCTTTTATAAGTTTTCTTATTGTACTTTGGTCTAGATTCCTCTTGACCGTAGTGTTGTGGTGTGTATATTTCTTTACAGAAACTAGTTTCATTTTTTAACTGTCTAGCTATTTGTATATTAGTGCATTTTGAAACTAATATTTCTATAACTCTTTCAAAAATGTCTCCTAAAGAAGGAGTCCATATATGGTCTGGGTTTAACTTATTAATTGTTTCGTAAATTTCTCTTCCTAAGGCTCCTGGTAACTTGTTTAGAAATTTATCTATTACCGTTTGTTTATAAATGTTGCCACTTTGTGAAGCAAAATAATAATATTCTTGCATGAAAGGTTTTATATTATGCCAACTATATAGATGTACTTGTTCTAATTTTCTAGCTGCTTCAGTCTGGATTAAGGTATCTCCTGTGTTAGGGTTTCTTCCTGTTAAGATTAATTGTATAGTGTTAACAAAATTATAAGGATTAGGTCCTAAATCTGCCATTTGCTTTAAATCATTAGGATAAGTCTTTTGCCATTCTTCAAAGTTTGCTTTAGCTATAGGACCTAAGAATTGTACCATATATCTAATCATTTCTTCTCCTGTTTCTAAATTATCAGATTGCTTAGTTATAAAATTTGCTACAACAGCATCTTTCCATACTTGTATTTAATTATTTCTTTGTTGTGGATCTACGGCTGTTATATTTAAAATAAAAGGTTCTGAAGCCTTTTGTATTTTAAAGTTTTGTTCTAAAGGATGTCTTTTACCTCTAGGTTTATAGAATGGTCTACCTGATATATTATGTTCTATTTCTGCACTTTGTCTTGGTATATTAACATAAGGATAATATGGTCTTACATGAGGTTGGGTAGTATAAAATCTACCACCGTCATTGTTTCTATTATTAGTAGTGCCTGAATTTTCACCTTCTTCCATAAGGAAATAAGGTACTTCATTCATAAGATTGAATTTAACATTGTTTGTAGTAATCTGGGTATCTATTGAACTTGTTTCTAATTGTTCTAGATCTACATTTATCTCTTCTAATTCTTTAGGTTGTAAGTCATCTTCTAGAGAATCTATTATTGTTTCCATTTCTGTTTCTAGTAATATGTTTTGTTCATATAGAGTCTTATGTTCCATTCTAATCTGTTCTATTTCTAGTATAGCAGTGTTTATTTTATGATCTAATTCTGTCTTGTAATTTGTTACAGGCTCAATTCTTTCTATACTTGGAGTATTCAGAGAAGGATTGAAGCTTAGGTTTATTTCATTAAGACTATCTAAAATAGGATTATTAGGGCTATGTTGTATTGTGTATTCAGGTTGATTAAATATATCTAAACTGTTTAAATTGTCTTCCTTTTCTGTGATACGTATGAAATTTTGTAATTGTTCTATACTTAAGCCTTGTCCTACAAATGTAGTTCCTATGGATTGATTTAGAATTTTTATGTCTAAGTCTTTTAAGATATCAAAGTCTTTGTAACTATACATTTTCTTCATCTTCTGTGATATCTTGATCTTCTACATGAGTATTAGCTTCTACGTAATTGGTAAATCTAACTGATCTTCTTCCTGATGCATCTATGTACCACATGTTATCTGTTGGTACGATACTGTTATTAGAGCTAGTCGTTAAAATCTTATCTACTAGCCATTCTTGTCCTGCATTTTCTAAGGAATCTACCTTGTAAGGTGGTAAAAGTCTAATACCTCTATTTATAATAAATTTTGCAGTGTCATCTATGGTTAACTTATATCCTACTTGACTGCTTTGTGTTAATTTTCCTATAAATGTGGTGCATATTAAAAGGTTTTTGCCTTGTTGAAAATCTTTATAACCTTTAGTCATTATTTTTACTTTTATGTTTTTGGCAAAATCTTTTGTATTAATACAAAAGTCTGGTGCACAATAAAAGATGCCGCCATTGTTGTTCATGTCAACTTCTATAGCTCCTATGATAGCCTGTTCACTAGAGAATCTATCATCTACTATAGCTAGAAATACCTTAGCACCGTATCTCTTCTAGTTAAGCCTTTTATTCCTATTACTATTAATCCTATATGTGTTAAATTAAAATTTCCTTTAGTTAACTCAATTTCAGAGTCTGGATGTATTAAATTGATACTAGCTACATCTTCTCCTATACATCTATTTTGTGTTTCTCTATAATGCATAAATAGTCTGGTTTGATTGAACTGAGAATGATGTTGATATAAGATTTGTGGGGATATTAAATCTAGTCTATTTTGTCTAAATTGTTGTATTTGACTATCAATATCTATTATTTGTTCTAAAGAGATTATAGGAATAGAAGGTGTTCTAAATAATCTAAGAACTCTATTTTGTAATGTGTTTTCATTACGTCTTCTAGTTTCAGTAGCCAAAACTTCTGTTCTGGTTCTGTCCTCTATATTTCCTCTTCCTACCATACGACTATTATGACTTGTCATATGTTAAAAATTTTAAGTCTTTTTTCTTTTTAGGTTTGTCTACTTTTATTTTTTCTAATTTTTTGCATATAACATCCATATCTAAGCTAGTCTCTGTTTTTGGCTTAAGAAATAGCTCTACTTTTAGGGCTAGGGTGTCGAGTCTTTCTAAACATTTTATTAGTAACATTATAATAACATTATTTTGTTTTCTATTAGAAAGATCGTTTGGAGTTCCCAGAGCGTTTTTAGATATGCCTTCTGCTGGGAATAAGTAATCATTTTCATCTAACATAGCTTGTTTATAGTCTGAATAGTTTTCATAGTTTTTGGAAGTGGTCATTTGTAATCTAGTCCTTGAATATTAAAATATTGTCTTAAGTTATCTTCTAGCTTATTAGTTATATTTACTAGCTTTTCTATTATTGTTATTATTTTTTCTATTTCAATAGCCTGTTTACTAAGTTTTTCTAATACTATTATTTCATTGTTTTTTGTCTTGTCTGAAGATTGTTTAAAAACATCTTTCATATAGTCTAAGTTTTCTCTAATTGTTTTTAAACTTTTTGTATCTGTCTGAAGATTAACTATTTCTAATTTGTTTGTAGTAGTCATCTATATACCATTAAGAGAGTTGTCTAGATTAGCTAGGGCTTCATCATCCCAAGGGTAATCATTACTATCTTCGTCATAATTTAAATAATCTTCGTAATCTATGTCTGATTCTAACTGTAAATTATTCATATTGTTTATGATTCCTATAGAGACATCTGTAGGTACCCTTAAATTGTTTAATTCTATAGTTTGATCAGTGGTTTGATCTAAATGATCTAGTCTTCTATGAAATTCAGTGTAATATAAAGAGTTGTTCTGATTGTCTTTTAATTGTATATAGAAACCTATAAGATGTTGAAAGAAAATATCAAAATCTTCTAATAATAAGTCTAAATTTAGAAAATATCTTATATTAAAAGATAAAGGGTTGTAAACTAGATTAATAGAGTCTGTGTCTATATAATGTTTTATCCTTTCATTTGTGGTGTCTATAGTTTCTAAAGCCGTATAATATAAACTAAAGGTGTTTAATATGTGTTCGGTAGTCTGTTGATCTATATTAAAATTGTTAATCATGTCTTGAAAACTAAAAGGCTCTTGATGAGGCTCAGTGTTTAAATTTCTATCTGTCATTAATCTGGAAGGTGTAAACTGTTTGGTTCTTCATTATTACTAGAACTATCTGAATCTGTACTGTCTATATTACTTGTAATTTGTAAGAAATTTATATGGTCTGTTAAATTTTCTAAGGCAGTAGATTCGTGTCTTTCAATTATAGTTCTAAATCTATCAAAATGGGGTCTATTGATTCTAAGTCTCAAATATTCCCTACTGTAATAATCGTTATTCTTAATGTCTTTATAATATATGTAAAATTCTACTATTTGTTTTAAGTAAGTGTCTATGCCTATGGTTATAGCAGAAACATTTATAAAAGTACTAATGTAACTTCTTAAGGGATTATACCTAAGTGGTAATGTATTTGCAGCTATATGAGATGTAATCAAATCATTTGTGTCATCGATTACTTCTAATGTTACTAGAAATCTACGGAATTGTATATAATTGGCTTCGAAACGGTCTTCTGAACTACTAATATAAGTAGGTTGTCTTTGTCTAGGAATGTCTGGTGAACTATTACTGGCCATTTGGTTCATCGTAACTAGGTTCTGATGGTAGTACGGCATTTCTCCTTAATATCTGTTGAACATGCATAGAAGAATATCTACTGTTGTTTGCTTGATCTATTAGTCCTATATGATGTCTTAAGAGTTTTTCTAGATATTCATTCATTATACGTGTATAGGGATCTAACAGAGAAGTATAATTTAGATAGGATTTTAGAGGATCTCTAAATATTCTATGCCTGCCTGTGTCTAGAAAATATTTAAGACTTTTGTTTGTAGAATTAACAAGATCTAAAGCAGTATAAAAGGCATTAAATTGTCTAGCATGTGCCTGATATTGTTCATAGTCTTCAGTATAAGAACAGTAATACGTAGGATTACTAGGTCTAGTACTAACAGATTGATTTGCAGGTAGTTCATCCATGATAATTGATAAATGGGGTTACTTGCTCTTTGGTTACTTAACATTCTCCTTTACTTAGTGAACTTTTCTTCAAAGCCAAGGAAGGTATGGCTCTGATACCAAAATGGAGGGGGGTTTTGGCCGGAAATAAAACAATCTCTAGATTATCTGATTTGGTCTACTTCGTTAAACCAGTCGTCAATCCTTGCGGACCTGCCAAAGGCATATCGACGTCTGGTATCCATAGATTAATCATTCAAAAGAGATAAGAGTCCCCGGTTGGACCGTGATCCATAGAGGATGAAGTGTAATATTTGATAAAAGCAAAGCGGAATATTGAAAAGATTCAAAAAAGATAGGGCAAAAACTTAGAGAGAGAGAGAGAGTCTTTATTGAAGATTTATTTTCAAAATTTCAGGATGCTGGATAGGTTTTGACAAGATTTCAATCTCAGGATGCTAGGTTGAACTACCAAGGTTCTCTTTTAAGGCTAAAAACTCAGGGCATGCGTTAGTCTGCGGGCTTTCAACGCCATCACTAGGCAATAACCCTGAACGACTCGCTCCCACTATTGTTTTGAACCCATAAAGAAGACTCTGGTAATTCGTTTAGAAGCATAATTGATTTAGATCAGGGAAAACCTGGGGTAAGCATAATCATTTTTAAATAAAATTTTTAAAAGAGTTTCTCTTTCCCAAGTAAATGCCATATGGTTTTTAATCAAAACATTATTAACAATGTTTTTAGAAA
>JAVXUO010002796.1:0-68519 GCA_033065855.1 Escallonia rubra | reverse complement strand
ACTACCATTGGAAAGACAACGTATGAAGCGGATCAAAACTCAGCAGGTGAAGCAAGATTTAATCCTTACCCCAAAGATTGGGGTACTAGCAGCACTGGACAATTTTGGGACCGTCTATCCGCATCAAATGAATACACAGCAAAAAACGTTTCTGTTCTAAGGATGAGTGACTCTGAATTGTACACAACAGCTCGGCTCTCTCCTTTATCTCTCACTTATTATGCCCGTTGCTTAGCAAATGGAAACTATACTGTCACGCTTCACTTTGCAGAGATAATTTTTAGAGACAATCGATCTTATCAGAGCCTTGGAAGACGAGTCTTTGATGTTTATATACAGGTAGCTTAAAACATCATCTACCGCATCTTTTAGTACGTAGTATTACATCTGTCCCTTTATAAATGAGACGCTTTTGACATTTTAAGTGTTTAGAAGACTAGAAATATATATTTGAAATTTACTTGAGAAGTCAAAAGAATTAGAAACTTAATTTTTTGGAGGGAAGAAGTAGAAATCTCAATGATTGCAATGCAATAGCTTTTGACAGGCTGAACGGAAACTGAAGGACTTTGATATCAGAAATGAAGCACAGAGGGTTGATAAGGCCGTGAAAAGAATATTTAAAACAGTTGTGAGTGATAAAATCTTAGAAATCCGCTTTCAGTACACTGGGAAAGGGACAACCACTGTCCCGGTTCTAGGAATTTATGGCATTCTGGTATCTGCTATTTCAATAGAGTCTGGTTAGTCCTTCTCCTTTTACTGTTCGTGTGTCCATCCTGACATCAGTTTGAGATTATTTCTGGTTTCTGTCCTTTTGATCCAACTTGAATAGTTCGATATAATCATGGAAGAAAAAACTGCATGTACTAAAATCATTTGACATCGTAGTGCGTCTGTTTTGCTGGTTTTTAGATTTCAAGCCTCCTAACAATAGAAAAAAGAAGATAATCATTGCTATTGGAGTTTCGGCATCAGGGTTATGCCTCATTCTCTCACTTATTGGTATTGCTTGGTGGAGTGGACATTTAGGAGGCAGAAGATCAAGATCAAGGGAACAAGGTATTGTAACTTTACCGTCTCAATACAATTCGGTTCGCAAGGAAGTACCAAAATTTTATTATCACTGTGGGAACATGAATTGCAGTATGATGTACAATGACCGTTTTTAGTAAACTCATTTTATAGTACAATAGCAATTCAATTCTCACATTGTCAAGTAAATACAACCACCGTCTTAGGGACTTCACAATTTCCTAGTTCTCATTACTCAAGAAGAAATTACTTTAGATAAAGAGCAAGACGTAGGACAGATGAAGATGCAGTTAGTGCTTCATAAACTTTCAGAAGCACTTCATAAGCTTAACTTGTTCTTCTACAGATCTGAGACGATTAGATTTGCAGACTGGCTTATTTACATATAGGCAGATTAAAGCTGCTACAAACAACTTTGACGCTGCAAATAAGCTCGGAGAAGGTGGTTTTGGTTCTGTCTACAAGGTATTTAGCAACTAATTTCATTTTTCTTTTCTTCGTTTTTCTAATGCTGTATTTTTTGCACTTAATTGGTGTTCATGTGATTATTAAATTTGAAGATAAGACTTCAACAATAAGAGGTTTACTTAAATCCGCCACTTCTGTTTCAATGAAAGGGTCAATTGTTAGATGGCACAATAATTGCTGTTAAGCAACTTTCTTCGAAATCAAAGCAAGGAAGTCGTGAGTTTGTCAATGAAATAGCCATGATTTCTGGTTCACAACACCCAAATCTTGTAAGGTTGTACGGATGCTGTATAGAAGGCAAGCACTTACTGTTGGTGTACGAGTACATGGAGAATAATAGCCTCGCCCATGCTCTATTCGGTAAGTCAGTGTTTTAAGTGACTAATTACATTAGCTTAATCAAATTTAGTAAGAAACAAAATGATAATTTTCCACAAACTGCTAATCTGTTCATTTCTTGTTACATTTAGTAATATTTGGTTGTGCTACTTTTGAAAATATCAGGTCAAGAGGGATCGCCTTCATATTTAGATTGGCCTTCCAGACAAAGAATTTGTATTGGCATAGCAAAAGGGTTGGTGTATCTGCATGAGGAATCTCCTCTAAAAATTGTTCATAGAGACATCAAAGCCACCAATGTACTGCTTGATAGTGATCTTAACCCAAAGATATCGGACTTCGGTTTGGCCAAGCTTGATGAAGAGGAAAATACCCACATTAGCACTAGAGTTGCTGGAACAATGTAAGATGTCATTTTCTTCCTTCTCCAAGTAGATTCTTAATTCTTGTTGCTTAATTTGAAGTTGCTCATTCAAAAGAAAAATAAGACTAATAGGTGGTTACTTCGGCTTTGTGAAACCATTGCTGCAGAGGTTACATGGCACCAGAATATGCACTATGGGGTCACTTAACCTACAAAGCAGACGTCTATAGTTTTGGGGTGGTTGCACTGGAGATGGTTGCTGGAAAGAACAACGTGAAATATCGTCCCAGTGAGGACTATGTTTGTCTTCTCGACTGGGTAAGAGCGCCTGCCTTTAGCGTTTCAGCTTTTGTTTGGTTATATCTATTGCCATTGTGGTGGTGTGGAGGTTAGCATGTCTTATGGTTTATTTCATTTCAGGCTTTTGTTCTACAACGAAAGGGAAGTTTGATGGAGCTAATGGATCCAAGATTGGGTTCAAATTTCGACAAAAAGGAGGCAATAAGAATGATCAAGGTTGCTCTGCTATGCGCTAATCCATCTCCCGCGCTTAGGCCCACAATGTCTGCAGTAGTGGGCATGCTTCAAGGTCATATCAGCGTTCAGGAAGTAAACATGGATCCAAGTATCTATGGTGATGACTTGATGTTTCAATCCCTGAGCGACACATATAATGAGATGCGACCAGATAATGCAAGTGAAACTGAAGCGCTTGCTCATTCATCTGATGTAACACGCAATGACTCTTCCTCCACATCTTATGCAGCACGCAATGAAACTGAAGCCCTTGCTCGTTCCTCTGATCTGTACAAAGTCGATCTTCATTTTCCATAGCAAAAGAGTGATTATAGCTGTCCTTTGCCAACCGAGGAATATTACTGTTGGTGAGTAGTCGACTAAGGTAAGTCAATGCTTGCAATTCCTCGACACGTTGAACCGACACATAATTTTGCAATTATGTGTTGGTTCTTCTTTGTATGTTGCATAGTAACAGTTATCCTCAAGATGGTGAAAGAAACTCGTCACCTAAAATGCCTATTGCTAAGAAACATTGTGTGATATGTATATATTTTCCTGGAAACTTTCTGACAATTCAGTCAAATATTTCTTGTTGCATTAAGATTACCCCTAAATCATGCAGGAATGGAAGATCGGAAATCTCAAAAGAAAATTGCAAATAATGCACTAGACAATGTAATCTAGTTGAGTGTCAACGGCGCAATGTGTATGGCAAGCTGGAGATTCATTATTTTTGCGAAAAGAATAAAAGGGCAAGTCATTAATCTAGACAATGTAATCTAGTTGAGTGCCCATTCGAAAATCAACTCTTAATAAGTGCTTATATTGGCACAGAACGAGACACCCAATCTCTTGAAAAAAACACATAAAAATAAGGAAACAAAATGTTACTTACCCAGGTCATATTCATTTATCATTACATTCTCCACAAAAATGATGCATGGACTACATTGTTTTTCGAGTTTTCTTAATGATTCCTCTTCATGTGGAAGGCATAGCCAAAGTTAATCAATACAGTTATCGGTAACATCGACCAAAAAATCAATTGCACATAAGCATTTTTCCTTTAAGGCGCAATACATTTGGGCAGCTGAAGACATTGAGCAAAAGATCAAGTGCACTTGTGTATTGTTCCTTTAAGGCGCAGTACATTTGGACAGCTGAAGAAGATAAACCCTATAAAGAAGATGAAGCAAACACCCAGAATCTGGTGACCAGCCCCTTGGAGAATGTGAGCATCCACTATAAAAGACATAATTCAAATGAGACCTTAACATAAGATATGATTGGGCGAGGACATATTCAATTTACGGACAGTCAAAGAATTAGACTGTATATTTAGCAATAATCCGTAAACTGTTAATACCAATAAAAAATTATGGTACGGTAACCCGTCAAATTTTTTTGGTTGCAAAGTTAAATTGTTGTACCTATTCATGCTTTTCATGAGAAACGTAAATGGAGGGATGTGTAAGTAGTAAAAAAGGGTGTGTAAATAGCATCAATCTTGCTGTATTCTAACATTTCGGTTTTTTCCTTCTTTTTTTTTTTGTATGCATGTGAAGAAACAAGATGGAGCGAAAGAAATGAAGGAGTTATAACTTATGCTCAACGTCACCACACACACTATCTTGTAATTCTAGCACCGGATCTTAGAATAGTGCATTCCAGTTTGTTGATATTTATGTGACCAAAAATTGTTTCTATATCGAAAGTTCTAGCGAACAGTGGCCCAAATCTATCAGGAGAAAAGAAAGGGTGAATTATGTCATCAGCAGACAGTAGACACCTTGGGTTAATTGTCTTGCCCTAGGTTTTGACCAAACATGCTTGGCAAAGAATGGGCTCATAAATTCCACTGCTGAAATAAAGTTTGCAGACAAATCTGAAGTAAGGTTTGCAGACATATCTGCAGTAGTGGGCATGCTTCAAGGTAGGGCGCTGGCAATCTGGCTTCTTTGATGACTTTCTGGAATAACATATATGTATCTTAAACCATGCAATGCTACACTTCAAATAGCTTGCCACACACCAAGTAGTACAAACTAGTAGAAGCACCTTGCCAGACACTTAAAGATTTGCTCTGGAATCTTCAAAAACGGATACTAACATCGGCTTCCTTCAAATCCATGTAGTCTATTGAATGGTATCCTAGAAAACTCAATCCTTTCTTTGCCTTGTTAATGAAAATGGGCTACATATTGAGCTAATTTTCTAACTTGACCAGAATTATCTAAAGTTGACATGCACACTTGAAGACTTTGGCATCCACACTGAAAACTGAACATGCCAATGTGCCAAAAGACTGGCAAAAAAATAAATACAGATTGAGCCGTTGATGGTTGTTCTTGAAGAGTCCGAAGTGAGTGACTCTCACGATGGAAGTTGTAAGTGCGACAATCATTGGTGTCCAGAGTATGTTACAATAATAATTGTGTTAGAATTCCAGGTTTATAGTAACGATATAGTTTTAAGTCCAGATTACATGTCCAAATTCAAGATAAAATAAGTGGATTAGAAGTTCATATTGATTGTAACAATAGTAGGAAGTTCACATTAGAAGTCCAAATTAAAAGTATAATGAGTGGACAAGAACAATAATAAGAAGTCAAGATTAGAAGTCGAAATCCAAGATAAATAAGTGGATTAGAAGTTTGTATTAATTGTAACAATTGTAGGAGGTTCACATTAGAAGTCTAAATTCAAGGTATAATAAGCGGGTTAATATTCTAGATCGATTAATTGTAATAATAATTTCAAGTCAAGATTCCAAATCCAAGATAAGCTCAGACTGCTCCAGAAAGTTGAGAATTGATAAAGGACACGTGGCGACATTCTAAAGAGGAACCTGTCTTCTATTAATTTATTTTGAATTGATTGATTTTCCATGTACTTGTAAACAAAGAGGAGTCGGTCTTCGAGTTTTTCTCCTAAATAATACTATTTTAATACTTAATTATCTATCAATTCTATTTTGGAACTTATTTACCCGCATACCATACTTTTAAAAATCGCGATTTAGAACCACGATTTTATAGAAGAAAACGTGATCTAAAACTATGTTTTAATTTCCTTTTTCATTTTCTGCATCATTTCTCAAAATCTAAGAAAACTCAAGAAAAAAAAAATTGTAGCAAAAAAATAGCGCTTAAAAAACGGGATTTTGAATCACGTTTTCTTGGTTAAAGTCGTGATTAACTGCGACTTCCAAAATTGTTGTATGTGAGTAAATAAGTTTCAAAATAGAGTAGATATGTAATTAAGTATTAAAATAATATTATTTAGGGAAAAACTCTCGGTCTTCTTCTATACTAAAATTCTGTTCACACAACAAGTTATTACAACAGTTGCACCTAAAGCTGCCCGATAACCAAAGCGTGCTACATGCTAAACACGAGATTTCCGTAATTGGGTCCTCAACCTAGGGACCTAGCCACCTTAAGATAGAAACGGATTTCCGTAATTGGATCCTCAACCTAGGGACCTATCCACCTTAAGACAGAAACGGACCGTGGTCCCCCATCCCTCTAAAAAAGGAATTGTCAAATCTTTGAGTTCTTTTTTTATATTTAAATAATAAAATAATATACATCTAGGAATGACTGAATGAGAGTTGAAGTACACACTACGTATAAAGGTAACGATAATGACAAATACTTACACGAAAATCAACCATATCCGATAGATATCACAATACAAAACTACCGGTCAAACAAGATAACAAAGTAACAAACATAACAATACACCAGAAAGTAAAGCCAACATGGCCTCCAATGAGATGCTCTTTTTTTTTTTTTTCCCGCAATAGGCAACAAGGGCTTGCACCAAAAAAAAATAAAAAAAAACAAAGGCAACAAGGACAGTCTCTACGGGACACATGCGCACTAGCTTCTGCTAGCCCATCAGCACGTGTCCAACAACATGACATTGTCCCTAGGCATGCCACAGCATGCAACAGCACCACCGCATGGAGCATCATAACCGCCAGGAATCCGACAACGCTCAACGTCGCCTCCACCGGCACTGACAGGCCACGTCTCAACACCCCCGTCAGCACCACACATCACCAGTCCCCATCGTTGACTGCCGACGGAATTTCGCCACTGTTAATTAACCTCACAAACTACCGTCACCACAAGTAGATGTCATTTTCTTCCTTCTCCAAGTAGATTCCTAAATCTTGTTGCTTAATTTGAAGTTGCTCATTCAAAAGAAAAATAAGACTAATACGTGGTTACTTTGGCACCAGAATATGCACTATGGGGTCACTTAACCTACAAAGCAGACGTCTATGGTTTTGGGGTGGTTGCACTGGAGATAGTTGCTGGAAAGAACAACGTGAAATATCGTCCCGGTGAGGACTATGTTTGTCTTATCGACTGGGTAAGAGCGCCTGCCTTTTAGCATTTTGGCTTTTGTTTAGTTATATCAATTACCATTATGGTGGTGAGTGTCTGATATTGTTGTGGAGGTTAGCATGTCTCATGGTTTATTTCATTTCAGGCTTTTGCTCTACAACGAGAAGGAAGTTCGATGGAGCTAATGGATCCAAGACTGGGTTCAAGTTTCAACCAAGAGGAGGCAATAAGAATGATCAAGGTTGCTCTGCTATGCACTAATCCATCTCCCACGCCTAGGCCCATAATGTCAAAAGTAGTGGGTATGCTTCAAGGTCATATCAATGTTCAAGAATTAAACATGGATCCTAGTATCTATGGTGATGACTTGATGTTTCAATCCCTGAGAGATGAATATAATGAGATGCGACCCGATAAGGCAAGTGAAATTGAAGCCTTTGCTCATTCAACTGATGCAGCACGCAATGACTCTTCACTCCACATCTGATGCAGCACGCAATGAAACTGAAGCCCTTGCTGTCCTCTGCCAACCGAGGGATTTTACTGTTGGTGAGTAGTCGATTAAGGTAAGTCAAAGCCTACAATTCCTCGACACGTTGAACCTGCTTGCTTGGAGCAAAATTATGTGTTGGTTCTCCTTTGTATGTTGCATAGTAACAGTTATGTATATTATCCTGGGAAACTTTCTCGCAATTCAGTCAAATATTTCTTGTTGCATTAGGATTACCCCTAACAATGGCAGAACTGCAAATAATGCACCAGAGGGACACTCGCCTTGTATTTCAAGAACATATAGTCTGCATATGATGAAATTGACTTGGACTTGCCAAAACTAAGAGGTACCCATCCGCTTTATTTGCTAAATGACCTCGCATGGCACACTCAGGAGTGGCAAAGGAAAGGTTTGTATTCGTTACCAAAATAATACATGGGCAAGAGAATTACTAGCTAATGGATCCGTGAATTCGGTACAATCTGATAACTGTCAATCAAATACTTTAGCGTAGTGTAATAGGTTCTACTTTTAAGAAAACAAAGAAAGTGAATGAGTTCAAAAAAACTTTAAATTTCAAATTAGCCTGCAACTCAGGACCATGAGAATCGTATTGATAAGTAATTGAAAACATAGAATACATTTTAGCTCAAGTTTTAGTAATATCAATCTAACGTCTAAAACTACTATCAAGGAAGAAGACGTACCATAACTTTGACCAATATGCATTTTTACCAAAATTTAGCGAAGCACGTTGCCGCTTTAATTTTAATGACAAAAAAAATTGTGAATTTGCTGAAAAATGATGTTGATCTAGTCCATATCAAGTCCAACCGCCCTTTTGAAAAGTTCATATATGTGAATGAAGTCACCTTATATTTTTCGTCTGAGAAGAACTTAATACATTTCTGTACCTGTTCAAGTTCAGTTATACATGCATGGAGGAAAAAAAACCTGGAAAGGGGTCTCTTGAGCAAAATTTTCAGTGTATCTTCAAATAAAGTTATTCACACGTTGAGGTGAAGGCCTCTACACAAGGAAACATCCAAGTATATGTATTTTCAGCTTACCGCAATTACATATGGGTCTATGGTCCAAGATGTAACCATTTTATGCATGCATGTACATTCATACACCAATAAGATGAAGCGCATCTAAAGCATCAAGAAACTATAACGCTGGTTCGATTCCATCGCCTTCAATAGTCTATTTATAGATTAGAAAGGGTTTGTTATATCTAATTTGCTTAGCTGATGGGTTGAGGATAAAAAGGCGGTAACGGGGGAATCCGCGAAGGAAGAAGGTCCTAAGTTGGCATATCTAAGAAGACAGTCGATTGAGTATTGTCTAGTGGATTATGATGCATGAAACCTAATTATAAACATAATCCTCAGGAGTATAACTACTGCATTGTTGTCTTGGCTTTGAAACGAAGTTGATCGAATGTTAGTTGATTATTTAGTTTGAACAGCAAACAGCAAAAGAGGAGAACAGAAACAATACAACAAACATCTGGTGTGCATAAGTGCAAACTAACGGTGCATAAAGCAGTGAATCCATGATGAGCGAAGGCGTGGACAACAGATAATATAAGAGTAGGTGTATGTGTATCGGATTGAATTTAAAGTCGGCATACCGGTATTATATCGGAGAGGAGGTTTCACTTTGCCAGAAATCCAAAAATGCTGGTTTTCAACAAGAATGGAGATGCGATTTTGGTGGCTGGCGGAAGGTTGACGGTGAGTTCCTCATTGGGGGACGTGTTCTTCCGTAGCATAAGATGCAGGTTCTTTGACACGCGTTGTTATTCGGCTGAAGTTTATACGCATGTTGTTGAGAGGAGAGTAAACTCCGTCAAGTTCTTGCTGTTGCAGAAAAATTCTGGGAGGATGGGGGACGGTGCACGTAGTTGTGTTTTCCTACTATTGCGATGATTCGAATGGTTGTGAGGGGACGGCTCTGTGTTTGCATCGGTTCTTGAAAGAGGGCCATACAATTTGTGATGTCAGTCAAAGGCATAGCCGAAGTTACTCAACACAGTTGTCGATTATATAAGAGTCTTGCATGTAAGTTATACAAGAAGACGATAAATATTGATTAAGGAGTAGCTATGTTGTCAAACGAAGTGCCAACATAGGTATCTTTAAGGCAAGAGCCAAATGAGGTGGCTTTACTCAATGTCAACTTAACAAAGTGTCCCTGAAGATGATAATCAGAAAAATAGCTCAATTTATGAAGCATTCTTGGCATTGCCAACATAAAATGCAGCAATTGTGAAATCTATTACACTAAGTTGCTTTGGTCAAATTCATGCTAATGATTTCGCATCTCAGTTCCTTCTTGACGTTGGATTTTGCATCTTTAAGTAGGTCACTCTACCTCTTTAGGTGTAATAGGATGTTTTTGGCTCGTTCACTCATGGTCCTTTAGTTCTATATGTTTCACTTTCAGTAAATATCGAAGCAAGATAGAAATAAACACCTTCTTGAATCACTCACAATTGTAGATAGGGAGAAAAAGAAAGAAACGGATTGCAGGAAGAAATTACAGCCTCCCTTATAGGGATAACCCTTGGCAACCAAATATGATTAGCGACTTTTAGTAAGTTTGACATTAAAGACTGTCGCTAAAGCCTTTTGCAACAATATCACTAACTATGTTTAGTGACTATAAATTATCTCTATATAGGGAGGTATAGCGAATAGTGGCCAAAATCTATCAGGAGAAAAGAAAGGGTGAATTGTGTCATCAGCAGCAGACAGTAGGCACCTTGGGTTAATTATCTTCTTCTAGATTCTTGATCAAACCTGCCTGGCAAAGAACCCCACCGCTGAAAAGCACCCCGACGTTGAACATTGTAAAAGGATTTACAAAGTTTGCAGACAAACCTGATAGTAACCGCGCAAGACAAGGTAGGGCGCTGGCAATCTGGCTTCTTGGATGACCTGCAGCTGGAATAACATATCTGCATCTTAAACCATGCAATGCAACACTTCAAATAGCTTGCCACACATCGAGTAGTACAAACTAGTAGAAGCACCTTCCCAGACACTTAAAGATTTGCCTTGTTGATGAAAATGAGCTACATATTGAGTTACTTTCTTACAATCATCTAAAGGTGACATGCACACTTGGAAGATCTTGGCATCCAATTTGCCCTCCATATGATTGAGGGTGACAAAAAGCGCCGCGTCGTCCACGTCGATGACTGAAGATGACAATGTGTCAAAAGACTGGCAAAAATTAAAAAAAAAATAGCAATTCAAGAGAATAAAGTTTGGAAGACTAACGTCCAGCATTTTTCTCTGTTTGATGGTTAAAGAAGTAGCGTGGTGTAAGGATAGATAGAGTAAAAAAATGTTGATAGGTTGACATTTTAGAAAAGCCTAAACTTGCATAATCCCATCCAATCGTATCACTTACGGATAGAGCAATTCTTGGTTATTCTTGAAAAGTCCATAGTGAGGGACTCTTAAGATAGAAGTTGCGAGTGTAACAACAATTAAAGTCCAGGGTATTGTTAAATAATATGTGGATTAGAAGTTCAGGTTTTTTGCAAAAATAGTTATAAGTCCATATTACATTCCCATATTCAAGGTAAAATAAGTGGATTGGAACCTTGTATTAATTGGAACAATAGTAGGAATGTTCACATCTTCAAAGTATAGTAAGTGGACTAGAAGTCCAGATTAATTGTAACAATAATAAGAAGGCAAGATTAGAAGTTCAAATTCAAGGCAAATAAGTGGATTATAAGTTCACATTAAGTGTAACAATAGTAGGAAGTTCACCGTAGAAGTCTAAATTCAAAGTGGATTAGTATTCCATATTAATCCTAACAATAATTTGAAGTCAAGATTAAAAGTCCGAATTCAAGGTAAGCTCAAACTGCAGTAGAGTGCTGAGAATTGAAAAAGGACACGTGATGATATTTTAGAGAGAAACCCGTCTTTTATTAATTTATTTTGAATTAATTGATTTTTCATGTACTTGTACACAAGAAGGAGTTAGTCTTCTTCTGCACTTAATTTCCGTTCATATATTAAAACATGTTACTGCGACAATTGCACTTAAAAGTTAGCCAGATAGCCGAAGCGTGTTACATGCTAAACACGAGGGACCTAGCCCCCTTCTGTAGAGTTGTCAAACGGGCACGGCGGCCCGCGGACTGGCCCGACCCGGCCCGGTTCTGGCCCGGGCTGGCTCGGCCCTGTCCATGAACAGTAGCGGCCCAGCACAAGCGGGCTTGGGGCCTGGGCCTGGACCAGGCCTTCAGATTCTGCGAAAAAGCCCGGCCCGGGTTTGGCCCGGCCCGAAGCCGGCCCGGGTTGGCCCGGTTTTGGCCCCACCACTTGTTTGAATTTTTTACTTTTCCCCCCCTTTCTTCCACCCCTTTTTCAAAATTCCACTTTTACCCCCCCAACAGCAATATAACGGCTAGTTTGGGGGGTATTTTAGTCTAACCTATATTTTTCAACTCCTTTACACTCTTACCCTCCCCAACAATTATATAAACGGATAGTTTGTAGGGGTATTTTGGTCTTTTGTGAAGTTTCTAAAATCTATAAATTCACACCATTTCTCTCTAATTTTTCACACCAATCTTCTTACTCTCTCTTACCTAAACATTCTATATTTCTACAAGCTTTGCTACTATTTTCCTCTCCAATTACTACTCTTGCTAATTACTACTAGTATTTACTAATTAGTACTCTTATTTATTAATTACTAGTCTTGCTAAATTCTTTTTAATTACTAACTCTCTAATATTTGTTACTCGTTCATTCTTTTAATTGTTATTTCTTATTACTACTCTTATACTTGTGTATTTAGTTACTCTTACAAAGTTTAGCGTGAAATATGGCTGGATTATTGAAGAAAATGAGGCGTGCATCGTCATCACGAAAAACATCATCATCATCGCAAGCACCACCACCAGCACAAGCGCCAGCGCCACGGCCATCACAAACACCAATCCAAGCACCAACACAACCATTCGTTCCTGGACGAATGAGTACAGGCTGTATGATAGATACCCAAGCCAATTGGGAGTTCAATCAAAACATTCCAGATTTTGAATACACGCCTGATGAAGACCCCCCGCATTATAGTCAAGGACGCAGCTCGGTTGGCGAAGCTACTACTCCGTGGCATAATCTCAACCCTATGCCTGGTCATGATGAAGAAGGGCCGAGCAATGCCTCCGGTAACGTGCCAGAAGTCCAAAAGGGGAAAAAAAAGAAAGCCGAGTGTTGGAATCATTTTGACGTAATTACGGTGGACGGCATCCGAAAGCTCGATGTAAGTACTGTCTTAAATTATTTTCGTCTGGTAGTGGTAATGGACATCTTAACAGGCATTACCCTCAGTGTGCACCTCAACAAGGCCACGTCGAACCTACCCAAACGCAGTTATCTTTTGACGGTAAGTTATTTGTTTATAATCAGCGAGAGCCAAGAGACGGTCTCGCTGAATTTGTTATTCACGATGAACAAGCCTTTTCTTTTGCCGATAATCCTAAGCACTCTAGATATATGAACACATACGTTCAACCTTTGTACAAAAAGGTTCATAGAAACACAACTAGATCCGATGCACTCCGACAGTACAATGCTGCTAAAGCACGCCTTATCGATTATTTCGATAAATTTGACGGTAAAGTTAGTCTTACTTCTGATATTTGGCAATCTCCTTATACTTTTGTTAGTTATTCTTGTGTGACCGCTCATTGGATTGATGCAGATTGGGTTATGCACAAGAGAATCATCGCTTTCGAGCACTTCCCTTATCCGCACGATGGAATGAACATTGCTATTCTTATATTAAAAGCATGCACCACATTTAAAATTAAGGATAAGATTATGAGTGTTAGTTTTGATAAAGCTTCTAATAATAAAGTTGCTGTTGCAGCTTTAAAGGAGACGCTTCAACCTGTACTTAATGGTGAATTATTTCATGTTCGCTGTGTTTGTCACATTATTAATTTAATTGTTCAAGATGGTTTAGCTGCTGCAGGAGATATTCTTCTCAAAATGAGGGGTATGACAGCGTATGTTAATAGCTCGAGTCTGAGAACACAACAATTTAAAACGTTGTGTGTTCAATATAATATGCCTCGCAGGAGAGCAGTTACAGATGTGGTTCACAGGTGGAACTCTACATACCACATGCTCTTACACATTCTGGCATACCGAGAAGTCTATACGCATTTTCTACTAACCCAGTTCCCAGCCGGCTTGCCAACTCAAGAGGAATGGCAGATGGCCACATACCTAGCTGAATTTTTGGAGGTATTCTACACTTCTGCCAATTTATTGTCTGGTACGTACTATCCCACCTCTCCTCTCGCTGTAATAGAAATTCTGAAGATGGCTACAATGTTAACAAAATGGAGATATATAAGACCCTTTAGGAAAATAGTAAAAGTGATGGATCAAAAATTTAATAAATATTGAAGTAAACTGCCTGCTATTTTTATTGTGGCTACTTGTTTAGATCCTAGGTTAAAGTTGCATGGCGTGAACGCCTCGATACAAGAGATATCGAAATTAATGTGCTACACAGCAGAGGACACAACCTTGCTCACAACAAAAGTGAGCAAGAGGTTTGAGGACTTGTTCAACCTCTATCGTAATTCTGCTGACATGCGCGGGCGAGCTACATCATCATCCACTGCTGAGAGGTATTATGCGCCATACCTTCAAGGCTTTGAACATCTAGTAGCAAGACAACTACCAGGTGAAGGTACTTTTAATTCGGGAGGTTCGTATACTTTTTCCTCTTTTAATGAGATTGGTGTATATGTAAATACTGATCATTATTCTGATTTATCAATGCAATTTTAATTTGTTAAATTTTTGGAAACAAAATCAAAACATGTATAAAACTTTATCCCAAATTGCACGGGATGTACTGCCAGTGCAAGCCTCCACGGTTGCTTCAGAGTCGGCATTTTCAGCAAGCGGGAGGGTTTTGGATGACAGGAGGAGTCGTCTTAACCCCGAGTCGCTCGAGCTATGTGTATGTTGGAAGGATTATCTTGATGCGAAATACCGCGAGCAAGATAAACTGATTGATGATAGGAAGA
The DNA here is from genome assembly GCA_033065855.1 of Escallonia rubra. Classification (NCBI taxonomy): domain Eukaryota; kingdom Viridiplantae; phylum Streptophyta; class Magnoliopsida; order Escalloniales; family Escalloniaceae; genus Escallonia; species Escallonia rubra. The sequence continues at coordinate 53,856 of JAVXUO010002796.1, read as the reverse complement.
GCAGTGACTCGGATATTGAAGTACTTCCGGATGATTAGGTAATTTGTTTTTATTTTCCTCTTTTGATCCTTTTGGTTGACGTTGCAGATTTCTTGATCTTTGATTGCTGATATTTTGGATAGACATGCATTATTATTTTGATTGTTAGAGTTTTAAGAATAAATTTTTTCACAAAATATACTTTTTTTCCATATATATAAAATAAATTTTTACAAGCAAGATATATATTTTTTTCTTATATATAAAAAAATAGGTAACTTCGCCTGTTTGTTTACAAGCAGCCGGTCCCAAGCCCGGATAAAAGGAGGAGGGCCTATGAACACATTTATTATTTTTCTATATATAATGGTTAACAAATAAATATGTATATACATACATACATACATACATATATATGTATATTACTTATAATGAAATAAAAGGATAAAGATTAGGTTCGTTAAATTGTGAATATTGCCTAGAGATGAAATTTAAAAATGAATAACAAGAAAAAAAAAAAAGGGCCCGGGCCCGGCCCAAGCCCGGCCCTAGATATTGGGCCTAGGGCCAGGGCCTGGACTGGGCCTAGGTTTGCCTTCGGCAGGCCCGGCCCGGCCCGGTTGGCAGCCCCACTGGCCCGGCCCCACAGCAGGCCCGATGGGCTTGGGCTGGGCCGGCCCAAGCCCGGCCCTTTGACAACTTTACCCTTCTGACAGAAGTGGACGTGGTCCCCCATCCCCAAAAAAGAAATATCAAAAATTTGAGTTTTGTATTGTGTCATTGACTTATCTAGCTTCGTATTTGTACAATGGTGTCTTAGCATATTGACAATTAGTAATATATATACACACACACACACTAGCCCGAAAACCAGTGTTATGCACGGGAGGTCTCAATAATAAGGGGAAAGTAGGGAATGACCCCCTCTACTTTACACGTTGTGCGTTTTGCCCCCCTCCACTTCAAAGTTAAGCACTAAACCCCCTCACAGTTACAAAAAATGGGCACTTTAGACGGAAACCATTAAATATAACAGCGCGTGGTCAACACGCGCGTTGACTAACGATTTTTTTTTTGTAAATGACATTTTTGCCCTTTTAGAAAAGAAAATCAGAAAAAAACCTAATTCTAACCACCCCACCCCACCCCCCCACCCGCCCCCGCCACCCAACCCCCTATCCCCCAACCCAATTCTGTCAACTCCCCCCACCACCGCACCCCTTCATCTCCCCCGTCTGCCTCCCTCTTCCCTGTCGCCGCCCCACCCCTTCATCTTCCCGGTCTGCCTCCCTCTTCCCTGTCGCCGCCCCACCCTCCCCCTTCCCCTTTCCAGTCGCAGCGACCGCCCTGCTCCTTCCCCGTTGCCGCGACCGCCTTCCCCCTTCCCCTTCCCCGTCGCAGCGACCGCCCTTCCCCTTCCCCTTCCCCGTCGCCGCGACCGCCCTCCCCCTTCCCCTTCCCCGTCGCCGCGACCGCCCTCCCCCTTCCCCTTCCCCGTCGAGGTGATCCATTGAATTGAATTGAAAAATTGAAACGGGATTTAGAGAGAGAAAGGGCTGCCGGCGTGGTGGGGTGGGTTTGCCAAGGGGCTTGCCGGCGTGGTGGGGTGGGGCGAGTCTGCCGGCGGCGTGGGGTGAGGAGGACACTTGGGCTGCCGGCGGCGGGATCAAATCTGGAGAAGGAGAAGAGAAACCCTAATTTTCGAATTAGGGTTTTGAAACCCTAATTCAAAAATTAGGGTTTTGAAACCCTAATTCAAAAATTAGGGTTTTGAAACCCTAATTCAAAAATTAGGGTTTTGAAACCCTAATTCAAAAATTAGGGTTTCAAAACCCTAATTTTAAGGTTTCAAAATCCTAATTTTTAAGTCAGGATTTCAAATCTTCTAATTTTAGGATTTCAAAAGCTTAATTTGCAAATTAGTTGCTAAACCTAACGGCAATCGCGGTTCCTTTTTTTTTTTGTAACTCACCGGTGGTCGGAGAAAAATACCAGTGGTTGTGCTCAGTAAAGTGGTTGTGCACAGTGAATCACCAATTGTAGCGGGGTTGACCAGAGGAGGAGGGTCATGGGCAAAAATTGTAATTTAAATTTGAGGGGGGGAAATTGCACACCGTGTATAGTACAGGGGGTCATTAGCTAATAAAGAAATAAGGGTATTTTGGTCATTTCACGCTATTTTTAACGGATCCGTCTAAGGTGCCCATTTTCTTAAACTGTGGGGGGGTTTAGTGCTTAAGTTTGAAGTGGAGGGGGGCAAATCGCACAACGTGTATAGTAGAGGGGGTCATTCCCTACTTTCCCCAAATAATAAGCCATCTACTTTAGAACCTTTGAATTGATCCTTGCGATGAAATATCAATAAGCAGTTTCTTTATGCATATAGCTAATTCTGTTTTGGTGACTAGATAGGACAAAGTTTATGATTTTATTTTGTACACAAAAAAAAAAAAACAACAAAGTCGATTCCAGTGATAAAAATATGCGGAGAACCTCTTGATGAATTTGTTATTGTATGAAACAATAAGCAATTTCTTTCTGCACGTGATATGAGAACATCAATCGTGATTTCTCTTATATAGACTAGTTAGACGTCCACGCGCGCAATCTTCTAAGGTACTTTGGTAATGATAAAACAATTTACTTACAATATGAATGAAAGGAAGAACATAAAGGAAAAGGTGAGGAGTTTCAAGGTTTTATGTCAGAAGTTAATATTGCTTTTTTTGTTATCTTTTCTATGAGATAGTAATGAAAAAAAAGAGGATGATTTTTTTATCACAATTAAATCACTACATCGAAGGCAATAAGAGGTTAAGGGGCCATGCATTAGCCGAGTGAAGGCTAAAGCTGTGGGATACTTATGAATCCGCCTACGAATAGTAATCCGCCTACGAATAGTAGCGAATCTGGCTCAATCGATAGCTATTCAGGTTTTAAGTTATTGTAGAAAACTTTATGAACAAAGAACTCAAGCATTGCTACTAATCATCCATGTATGAGATTGTTTAATCGATGCAGGTAGTATGGAGATAATAAACACATAAGATGTATATTAAGTTGTAATCTTGAAACTGCACAAGTTTGAGCATCTGTCGAGTATCTTTGAAGTCATTCAGGTCACGTGCTTACAGAAATTGCAAAGCGAGCTTATTGATGCCAGTAGTGGCAGCAGCATCACAACTGATCTATTGTTCCATAATTTGATCAAAAGTTCAACGGCAGTAGCCAAGAAATGATTCTTTCTGCAGAAGCATCACAACTGGACTTGTCCCAAAATTTGATAAGAAATTCTTTGGCAGTGGCCAAGAAATGATTCCTTCTTGTATCTAACCGAGCTTCCTCTTTTCCATTCCATTCCACAACGTAAGATTCTCCATTGCTGGTTTCACCGGAAAAAAAAACTTACCATGTAATCAGTGGCAAGTGAGCCAATTGATTTACCTTGACCATTCAAAAGTTTCCCCCGTAGTTTGCAAGCAGTAATCCTCTTCTAGTTTAATTCCTTCGCCGCTATTGAGAAGATCAAAATCTTGTTATCACCATTGTCTTTGAGAGATTGATACATTACAAATCTTCAATAATTATAGTAAAGAAATAGTCTTCATGAGGACGAAGGTTCCCAATAGCTTGCAATTCGACTTGTTTAGTGGGTATAAAGGGTTCTTTTGTTTCATAAGAAGAGGTTGCAGAATCATCCAACTGGTGAGGTAGAACTGGGTAATCTCACTGCACAGTAAGTCGTGACATTAGACCAATTGCCTGTATGACGCATTTAAGCTACGAATAATATATGGTTGTCCACAAAAATAAAGTTGATTTTGAGCAGAAAAATGCCTATCAAGAATTAGCTTAGATTACTATTCAGAAATTTGAATACGATCACCAGTGAAGTGAAAGAAACACGTCTAAGAAATTGAACATCGCTCTTTAACAATTGATCTCACTTTTTCACGTGTATATGAACTGCTTGGGTAGAGTTAATTGTAAATGTAAATATTAACTTGCTTGATTCTATTTTTTGCAATTAAAAAAAAACAAGAAATCAAACTAAGGTAAAAACAACAAGCAAAGTCAATTTTATACAAAACTCTCAGAGAAGCCAATATTATGCGGCTTACTTTAGCGGGTGGTTGCTTAATCACTTTCAAGACCTATGCATTAATTGCTTTAGATTCACTTTGAAAAGAAAGATGTTAGCAAAAACAAAATTATAGTGCAGCAGAAAATAAAACAACCACCTGCTCAGATACTGCTTATCTTGTTAATCAGGTAATAAAAAGGTGACCTCCTTTTAAGAAATAAAAGCAGAATGTAATCTACAACTCTGTTACCAAATCAATAGCCATCCTGATAGCCTAACTCGGGTATGCATAAGCAGCAGAGCCATATTCCTTTCTTTCAAATCCATATTCATTCTGTATGTGCACATCTAACAAATATTACGGATTGGCCTTAAATAGCAGAACACCCCTCCTCCCCTTCATATATAATGCATATAATATACAGAAGCATGATCTCCAGAATTCCAATAAATTCAGTGTGATGAAAAGTTCTAATATGCTAGAATTCATTAAAATTGGCAATGTAATCGAAGACCTCAAAAGAGGCCAGATCTTTAGCAGCTTTTGCGTGTTATGCCCGGATATCCGTATATCAGGACTGGGTGCATGAGATTTTGCTGCAATAAGATCTCTCTCTCGACTTCATCCTTTTTGATTTCCCTTTGGTGCAAGACCTTGTTATTTGGTGTCACTTGTATTATTTTATTTCTGCTTTGTCTGTACCTCTTGACGCTTGCGTCATGACTTTACTTTCCTTTGTCGGTTTGTTTATCACTGTAACCAACCTTTATCTATGCAATCCTCTGATTTATCAAAAAAAAAAAAAAAACATGACTGAGAGAGAGAGTGATTAGACTACCTTTTGACTCAAACAACTTCTGATCCTTTTGGACAATTTTCTAGGTGGAACTTTGTATTGCCATCTGCAAATGCCAAGAATTCAGAGAAAGTAAATTCTGTTACCAAATGAACAGCCATCCTGATAGCCTAACTCAGGTATGCATAAGCAGCAGAGCCTTGCACCAAAAATAAGCAGCAGAGCCATATTCCTTTCTTTCAAATCCATATGCATTCTGTATGAAAAGAAAAAGGTGGAAAAAACAAAGAAGACATAAGAACGACAATGAAGTAATGTTGATCAATACAGAAATAGCCAATGCATTACAACAATAAAATAAAAAAAATTCCTAGATGTAATTTTTGTCGGTATTTCAAAAATATTACCAATTTCTAAATCCCCAAATTACAGACTGTAAATCCTCAAATTTCCCAATTGGTATATAAAAGGAATCCATACAGGTCGAGAGTGCGAATCAAAGCTGAATCCTTCTCTCCATGCGAAACGATCATATGCTGCGAATAGAAGTACCACAGAGAAAGTGGGGTTTATCTTGGTCTCCAGTGCAACTGTTGCTTGGTAAACTTAAGAGATTAATGAATAGTAAGCAATTGCGTGATCCTCCTGTGGAGGTGAAGCTGCGGAAGCAAGAGGGGCAAGAGCCGGTGAATTTTGCATAGTACTATAGTAGACAATTCTGTGATCAACTCCAGATGAAGTGGCTTGAATTTTTGTTCCCCGTCTTGTTTGTATTCAGAGGCAGTCGTGTAAGTAATTACCCAAGGATGTTAATACCTCTAACAATATGAATATAAAGAATGACCTCTTCGTCAGCCAGATGTAAGTTTGAAAATTTGTGACGCCAGACTTCGACATGCGAGCATGCAATTTCTACAGAACACCAAGTTTGGCTTTCCAAGGTTTAGTCTGTTCCTGATGAAGATTCATGTGTTCTGCTGACATAAAGCTACGATAAGTATCACAGCGTGATGCCATTAGAACAGAACAATAGACTACTCATAAACCATCTCACTGAAAGAAGGCAGTAGCATACTTAGGCAACAGTAATTGATTGTTCAGTGTCACTAACTTTCTTAACCAGTTGTGAAGAGCAAAGCAAATGAAGCTTTCCCAAGATTAAAAACAGAGGACTATTTAGTCCCTAACCGCTGGGCAAGTCAATAAAGTCCCCTGCGTAGCCAAAGATAAACAGCTGGCGTAGTGTATCAAGAATTTTCACTTGTGATGGTTCTATTTCTCTTTTTCCTAGCATAGGAAAGAAACAAGCAAAATTTGAACTTTATGAGTTAACCTTTTATCTGCAGGCCAAAAGTATCATTCTCATAATTCATGTTTGTAAACTTAGAACTGGCAAAGCTACCTTTTATCAAAATGATGTATGGGTTTCCACAATCGCGCTATTTTGTCATACATTTAGGTTAGCATTTTATGTTTTCATTAGCATAATATTTTGCAGTGATCTAAGTCGCAACTACCTCAGTGGTATTGCGGCGGACCCCCCCCCCCCCCCCCCCCCCCAAGAATGGGATTCTACGAAATTGGAAACTTTGTAAGTACGTTGTTCCTGAAAAATATGTTTAGAATTCTGTCTCTCCACACACACACACACACACACACACACAAACATGCATCAGCACACAGAAAATGGATTAAAAAGAGAAGAAATATTATGGAGTTCTATTCTTTCGAAGAATGTACTACCTTAAAAGGGATTAAGATTTTCAGGAGTTTAGAGAACAACCGGTTTAATGGGACTGTTCCAGCTGAGCTAGGCAAACTGGTCAATTTAGAGAATCTGTGAGGCCTTTCTCTACCACATATGTCCAATAACTTTCTTATTAATTATTAGGAGTTCATATCGAAATCAAGTTTATTTGCTACGACTATTCATTAACAGTTTCGAATAGTAATATTTACTGCTCAGAATTAGTTTACATGATATCTGTAACTAACAGAGGGATCCAACGTAGTGGTTTTGAAGGCCCCATACGTTCTAGCATTTCCCTCTTGAGCAATTTAACTGAATTGTAAGTTATGCTTTTCAATGTCTCGTTAAGTTGCTGGATTTATTTCTTCTTTTTTTGCCAAGAAAAATTGTTATGTGATTTCGGTTGGGTTATCAGTTCTTGTCCCAATAAGATCAGTAATGTGGTGAAAGGCATCTGTGGAACCGAGCTCTGTTTACCGAAGGATTAGTGACCTAAATGGAGAAAGTTCAGAATTTCCAGTGCTAAGTAACATGGCTGGAATGAACAAGTTGTGAGTCACAGACACGATTGCAGACAAATACTGAGTTCAAACTCTGGTAATCTATGTTTTAACCATAATGTTTGGTAACTTTGGTTTATGTTGCAGGTTGCTCAGGAGCTGTAATATATCTGGCAAGATCCTTGATTATATAGCAGATATGGCGGCATTGACTACTTTGTAACTCAACCGCTTCCAGTTTTATTTTCCTAACATTTTCCTGCGTTTCATTCGTTCATTGTGCTATTGTAATGCTCAGCTCCTGACACACATTCAACCAGGCACAGTAAAAACTGGCAGTGTATATTTTGTAGAGTCTTGATAGCAAACTCTTTATGATTTCCTCTTTCTTTCTTCCTTTCTTTCTGGGATTTTCAGGTACATATGCAGTCTTATTATATGCAATTCATAAGCACTGTTTCTAACATTGACATTTTGCTCTTGAACAGAGACCTTAGCTTTAACAAGTTGGAAGGAGAGATTCCGAATCTTGGAGATCTATGACTATTGACGGCCTTGTACGCTCTTGTTATTCAGTACAAAATTATCTAATTTGTATTGCATATGTTGCATTTTCTCACTTTTCCTTATACGAGGGCCGTGCCAAAAGACTAAATACTAAATACATGATAATCTAACCATAATTTATCAGATTCTTCTTACCAAAGATTATCTTCCTTACCTTGTTTCAGTCTGCATCGTGTTTGGAATACTAAATACATGATAATCTAACCATAGGCGAATTTCATGTTTCATATTTTTGGTATCTGACCGACAACACCCTAGTAGGGCTGTTCCGGATTGGATCAAGGGCAGAGACACTGCATAGTACGTTTTTAATCCTATATTTGAGACTGATCTTCTTCTATAAGTTGGTGCTCATGCTTCTAATATCAGAGATTATGGTCATACAAGCATGCCAACAAATCTACCCCATACCAGATTGGCTGTGTTAAAAGTTTGGAAGTATCCCTCCATGACCTTGCCAAGGACCTCTAGAGTACCTACCTAGCTATCCCTTTTCCCGGAGGCATTGCCTTTAATGGATTCGTTATGGACCCTAAGAAATGATGATAATCATTCATACCTGTGTGGCTCTGCTTCGATCTTGCCTTTTTTCATTGCTTTTCCTTCGTCCTACGTTATCTTGACGCTGAGCCCTCAAGTCAGATGCTTCTCTCTTTAGCAGTGGCTCACTCTTCATAAACCTTTCCTGGAGATACACTGCGAGATATTTACTGTTAAAGCTGCCTGGTACGTAGGGGGTACATATGCTTGCTAGTGCCAAATGCCCCAAACCCTATACAACTTTTCCTATTTTCAGTGCTTACAAGTGTCTCAAATATATCTTTGACTTAAATCTTCAACACTTCTCCATTTGCATTTCTTGTTTGACAGAAGTCACATGATGTTCTTCACATATGTATTCTACTAAGTATGATTAAACTTGTATGCTTGTATGCAGCCAAATAGATCTTTCTTACAACATTTTTTGCCCCTTGTGCATCATGTACTCTTTTACCTTCGATTCGAGTTTAAGCTCAACTAGAAGTTGCCTTCTGTGGTTTCATTAGAAATTTGTACAGAAGCTTTTCTGGAGGGAACAACTCGTAAGATAAAATCTTCTTAACAATTAATTGGTTAAAAGCTTGGTTTAGTTTACTGCATAGGTACTTTGCTTAATTATACTTTTTTCTGTATGATTTAATCCAGAGTACTTGGCAGGTGCCCGAGTCCTTGTTCAATGGGTAAGCAAATAACTTTTAAAATTGAGCGCCCCCCCCCCCCCCCCCAAACCCACTACAGTATTGTTACTCCTCACGACCTGTCGGGAAAGCCTTGCTCTCTGCTCTTACTTCACCCTCACTGTGTCCTACTTTGCACATCTGACAGCTGACACGGACTGTATCTTTTGTGGCACCTTCACATAGCTACGAACTCACTTTCCTTGGCATCACGATTCTAATCATTGGTTAAAATATAATTGCAAACGGCTAATGACTCCCAAAGCCGAAAAAATACACAAATTATCCATCTAATCTTGAATGCATGCCCAAGCAAACGATCAATTTTTCACAATGCATATGTTGCACTAAAAAGGAGAAAGAGACTTATCTGTTCAATTGTTTAAAAGGAGAATTCACCAAGCACTTTCTATCATCCTATGACCAACTTTTGCATTGTTCAACGAGCAAAGGGAAGTGCCATTGTTTGATTCCTCAAGCCACGCTATAAATTGAAACGCCATGCCCTGTTAACTGCCTCCATCAAAGGTGGCATCGTGAATATTTGAAAAACATGCATCTTGCGGCATTTTTCATCTTGCAAAATATTGTCCTAAGATTGTTTGATAAATATCACAAATGGAGATGGAGAATGCCCGAGTTGAATGCTATGCACTCTCTCCTTAAGACAGTATTTGCCCCTCCCCGTATACTGCAACGGGTTAGTGCAAATCTGTCTTCCAAAATAAAACATTCGACCATTTGATACTACTTGCAAAATAGTAACCAAACAAAAATTTATCTTATGAGAGAGATTATGAAAATTTTCTGCATCAATTAAGGGAAGCCTTGACAGTTGTTTATAGTGCACCAAAAGATGTCCTTGAAGAAGTTTAATAACTACCATTAAACCAAAAGTTCCCATTAAAGATTGCAACTTTCTACTAAAAAAGGAATAGTCACAACCTTAAAATTGGATCCAAGTGTCAATTATTACAAAATTTTCAACATTTACTTCCGCCTCATTTGCGGCATCTATACAAAGTCGATCTTCACTTTCGATAACAAAGCCATATTGATAGCTTACCGAGGTACTTTAATTTTTATTAATCGTTGATTAAGGTAAGTCGAAGCTTAGAATTCTTCAACACGTTGTTCCTGCATGTTTGAAGCAAAATTATGAGTCGGTTATTCTTTGAAATGTTGCACAATAATAGTTATTAGCAAACTGCAGAAGAAACTCATGAGCTCAAATCCCTACGTAGGCAACCCTTCATTCAAGCTCAGAAAACTCAGATCTACAACATATCTGATATATATGATCTCAAATATCTTTCTCATGCATTCAGGTTGTCTTTCTTTATCCTAATCTTGCATCCTGCAATAATTGAGGGTAATTTTTATGCAACAAGAAATATAAGGTTTAGCTGCTTTATTGACTTGCGAGAAAGTTTCCCACGGTAATATACGTAGGGTGATGCCACGGTGGTGGTTCAGTGGTGCCCATGGTGGTGGTTGTGATGGTATGTGGTGATTGTGTTGTTGATGGTGGCAATGGTGGTGCTCTCGGTTTGTGTCTTGGACTTGGGTTATAGTTTTGATTTGGACTTTTTAATTTGCATAAGTAAGTTACTCCAATTCACATGGATTAGTCAAGTACACGTGACATGACTTACCAAAATACTTAATCAGTTAGATACATATTAAAGAATTCTACAAAAGTTAGACGGTATCATCCGGTGGATACCAAAACATAGTACAGAACTTAAACAACGCGAGCACTGTTAATCGCAAGTTAACTTGAAAAGTAAAATAAAAAAACCAACGAGTTAGTAAATACAAAATTTTGAGATTTCAATATGTCTCAAACCGAAAAGGACGGTTTTGTGAAGGGTAAAATAGGATCAAAAATGAGAAATGAAGACAAAGGTATTGCTACATAAATCACGGAGGCAAAAGTGCCACCGCAATACTGATTGGATGATGGCAAGCTTAGAAAGCAATGCTTGCAAGGCTCCAAGCAAGGCCCACATTGATGCTTTGGAACCAAAAACGTCAAATTACCCAATCATCGTGGGTCATGAATGTGGAATTCAGATTCCTTCGCCAAACCAACAACATGATCTTTGGTAGGCAATAACTATGGAGTCGACGACGAAACATGGATATTTAGAAAGAATGGCGAGAGGATACAAGGAATGAAATCCTTCCTAAGGGATATTAGATCGTGTGCAATGACAATAAGGATTTAAAGAAACACAAAACCTTTGAAATTAAAATCAAACAATTCCAATGACTATGCAGATTTAAAGGATTAATCCGAATTTGAAGGATTAATCCCTAATGCAAATAGGATTGATCGGCCAACTCGTTGATTCAGATTTGAAAAGCTGTAAAGCGTTACTTTTGGCTTGGGATGGGGTTGGCGAGTTATGATGGTCCAGCCAACTTTGAGCCGTTCTTCTGCATGTGATATGAAAACATCAACCATGATTTCTCTTATTCACACAATGACGAATGACTTATTTGCATGAGAATCTATTAGCTCAAGAAAAGAAAAAGAGATGGAAACCATCTCCACTCTCAAGCAAGTCTACCATTAGTCAAGTCTATGCAAGTCAAGTCTATTTTTCCATGCTTACCATCTCCACTCTCAAGTAAGTCTACCATTAGTCTAGTCTATGCAAGTCAAGTCTATTTTTCCATGCTTGGAAGCAAGTGGCATTGGAGCACAGACTGGGAATCTTCCGGAGTAGGAAGGCAACGCTTCTTTCACGTTCTTCATTCATTTCTTTGTCTTCTGTGAATTTGCAAGTAGACCCAACGACTTCAAGGCACCCCCAAAAATAATAATAATAATAAATTTATCGTGTGCAATGATGACAAGGATTTAGAGCAACACAAATCCTTCAAAACTAAGGGCCCGTTTGAAAGAGTTTTTTTTTGCTCTTTTTTTTTTCAGTTTTGAAAATTGAAAAAAATAGGAGTGTTTGGTACCATTTTTTTTTCAATTTAAAAAGTGGCTTTTTAAATTGTAGAGTAAAAAAAAAAGAGGAAAAAACTCTTTTCGTTTTCACTTTATTTTTTTTTTGAAACCTCCACCACAACTCACCCACCGCCGGTAGCCACCGCCCGGCCGCCGGCAGCCACCATCGAGCGACGGTGGGCGGTGGCCACCACCGCCCGACAACCACCTCCGGCCGCCGGCAACCACCAACGGGCGGCAGCCACCTCTGGCCACCACCGCCGGCAACCACCACCGTCGACAGCCGCCGCCGCCCGACAGCCACCGTCGCCCGCCGACAACCACCATCTCCCGCCGCCGGCAGCCACCTCCGGCCACCACTCCGGCAGCCACCGCCGGCCACCACCACCGTCGACCACCGCTACGCCCCACCATCGCCACCGCAAACCACCACAAAAAAAAGTCAAAATAAAAAGGGTTACCAAACACAAAAAAAAAACTAAAAAAAAAAAGGGTTATCAAACACCCACTTGTTTTTGCAAAAAAAAAAAAATTTTAAGCTGCTCTTTAAAAATTGCTCTTTAAAAACTGAAGACAAAAAAAAAAAAGCTTTGTCAAACAGAGCCTAAAATTTGACACAAATAGGATTGATCGGCCAACATGCTGATTACAATTTGAAAAATACTATAGTCTTACTCTTACCTTGAATTGTACAATTCAAATCCTTAGTTTTGATATTCTCAAATAAATTAAGCATATATAAAAGCACGGATGAAGTTAAATAGCTATTTTTGTTCTTCTTAAAATTCTCATTTTTAATTGAAGTCTTCATAAAACGTTGTGGGTTACTAGGGGTTTTTTTTTCTCTTAACCTTTTCTTTCCTGTAAAATACTAGTTTTGGATTAGAGTGTTATTAAAAAAAAAACAGTATAGTCTTACTCTTACCGTCGGTAAAAGTTTGTCGCTTAAGTCAAGACTTCTAGCGACGAAGTTGTGAATGACTATCTTGGGGAGTTTTATAATTTGTAGTGACAGTACTTTTCCATCCCTAAAAAGTTTTTACAATATTTTTTCTTTTAAAAAGGCCAAAAATAGAAAATTATTAAAAACCTTTTAGCGACGATAGATCTGTCACTAAAAAACCGTTGTTAAGACGAAGTCAGTAAAACTATTTATCGACGGAAGACCTGTCGGTAAAAGTTTGTAGCGACGGGGTTTTACTGGACGGAATAATATGTCGGTAAATTTATCGCTAAAAATCCGTCAGTAAAAATCCTTTTTTTCTTGTAGTGTATCTCTGTGCAACAAAATCTTCATGAAGGCAAAATAGATTGTGTGCAATTATGATAAGGATTTAAATAAACACAGAAAGTATCTCATTTAAAAATTCTTCGGCTGAAGTTTTCCTATTCTCTTAAAAAATAGGAAAGCAGAGGTCAAAGTATCTCATTTAAATTTTTGGGTTGGGTTGTGGTTGGAGAGTTATGATGGATCAATTACAGTAGGTCCAATCAAGTTTGAATTGTTCCTCTGCATGTGATATGGAAACATCAATCATGATCTTTCTTATTCACACAGTGATGAATTGCTAATTCTTGCATGAGTCTGTTATCAAAAGCATGTAGCTTGCATGAATATGTGTTAGCTCAAGTAAAGAACAAGAAATGGAAACAGTACTGGGTATATACAGTATACTACAAGAAAATTGCCCTCTAGTAGCGGCCGCAAAAATCGCTTGTATATACCCTCTACGGCAGCGGTCATTGCTGTACCGCCTCTACAATAATCATTTTAGCCTACCTATGACAGCGGCTATAATCTCCGCTGCTATAGCTCATAAAATTTTCCTTCCATTACAAACACGGCTGAAGTTTTTATGCCGAAAAAAGCCCGCCAAAACTGAGCACCAAATGAAACCCAACAAAATCGGCCACAAAAAATTAGCCAGCGGTACCTACCGGTGCAGTAGCCAATTTTTTTTCATCGAGATCCTCTTTGCTAATCTTACAACCGTACTATACTCTCTTCAGCAATCGACTCTATGGTTCTCTTTCTCCCTCTCTCTGAAACACACACACACTCACACACCAGACCCACACACAAATTTTCCTCTCTCTCCCTCCCCCTTCTCCCTTTCAAAATCGTTGTGTTAAAAATCGTTAGATCTAGTTAAGAATTAGGGCATTTTATTTGGATTAAAAAACTCAGCCGAATCTGGTTCAAAATTGTTCTGATTTTCACTTGTTGGGGGCTGATTACGGCGTGAATTGAGTGACCTGTGTATGGAATCGAAAGGATAGGAACGAGGTGTTCTTCAGGATCAAGAGTAGCACTCAGTCAAAGAAGTTGATGAACGCTTACTGTGATCACTACTCAGTGGAGATGGCCTCCATCGCTTTCGTGTTCGACAGCCGCCGTCTCCGTGCAGAGCAGACTCCAGATGAGGTCCTCTCTCTTGCTCTCTTTCTCTCTCACACAATTACACTCACGCTGGTGATAGGCATGTTGTCACATGTTTGTTTCATGCTTTTTGGGTCAACTAAAAATGGAAGATGGCGAAAATTAATTTAATGTCTTGCCACAGTTGTGAACTATATAAGAGATTGACGAATTAGGAGTGGGCTTTAATGTTCATTTGCTTGTTTGAGAACTCGGTATCTTCCATACTCAATAAAACACAGACCCAATTATGCATAGTGAGGTGTTAATATATTTCCCACAATGTTTCCACTTGAATTTCCCATTGTACTACATTTTCCATAAAGGAGCTCTTTCCTGTAGTGAAAAAGAAGATCCTCAGTTCTTGCACTCTACGTGTTTATCTGAATGTCCAGGTGCTATATACAACTACTTCTTTCACAATTATTCAAGGTTAGTACTTGCAATTGCCTGATGTTGGAAAGATTTATTGTCTTTTGCACATCAACATGTCATGAGTGTATATATAAGAATGATTCTGTCGTGAAAATTAATGTGCATATACATATTTATGGAACATTTTATATTATCGTAAGATGATGACAATATACCTATCACATCCTATGTTATGTATCAATCACAAAGGCCATGGAAGATTTAAACTACTGCATAAACAGGAACATGTGTACTTATTGATTTGGATGCTTTTATAAATATAACGGGAATAAATGGATAGAAGTAGATCCCCTTTTAGACAGATTGGTTGGCTATTTGTTAAGCTAATGGAGCAATTAGCACTTCTTGCTTACGCACGTAGGACTTGCAATTTGTTTAGTCATCGTAGCTCCGTTTGCCTTTCCATTATAAGTCATACGAATATGCATGGTTGTCGTTTTCTTTTGAACTATAGCCATAACAACTTCCATGGATACTCCTTCCTTCGATGACTTTTCCTTCTTCAGAGAGAAGATGAAGACTGCACGCTTGCCGCTGACCGATGTTACACCTGCAGAAAAGTAAGTTATTTTGTTTATTAGGTGCTATGAGAGGCCACGAGTATTATGAAATGCAAAAACAGTTGGTTGATGTTTGTCTTTGAAGCGGCTTCGTGTTGAGCGGCCTAAAACACATTTTTCTAGTTAATCTGGTTTTTAACGTATAATTACTATCAAACGAGCCCCAGATGCATCTTCAATGAATCACGTTTCTTGCGACATTTGGTTAGCTTCTGAACATGGTTTTATGATTCACGAGTACAGATTAACTGAGGAAGCCACTAATGGAGATCTATGGGCACCGGACACGCATACGGTGGGAATAATATGGCATGGAGCCCTTGAAGTTGATGATTATAGGAGAATCGTTGAATCTTCCAAAAAAGGTTCTCATATTTAGTTTTATTGATAAACAAACTTTGGTTTCACGCAATGTAATAAACTTGTATTGTGGGTTCAGGTTGTGGATATTTGACAAAAAGAACTGGAGACCCTCATGCAAGGCTCTGACACTATTCAAATATCTTTTAGCACATGGTCCTGATAGAGTTGCAGAAGAGTTTTACAGTGACAAAGACATATATGTAGATTTATCTTCATCTTGCTGTTTGGTTGAGTAGCCATAACAGTTCATAGTTATAACGTACATAAAGGATATTACTGCACTAACTTCACTACTAGCTGTTTTGCAGGAATAGTATGTAGACACTTTACAGTGCATCACTTCCCTGCTTCTTGTTCTTATTAGCCATTAAGTGCAAAGAGAGCAACTTAGTTGCAAAGAGAGCAACTGCCATTAATTACATAGGGATGCTGTGATCCTCTTTTGCATTTATTTAAATTTCTTAGTATAGTGAGTTTTATTTGGGGTCTACATTGTATGTTGTAAGGAAAAATCTAAAGTTTTGTTTCAGGTTTGGTGATTGATGGATAATTGACTTTATGTGAATATAGCGAGTACGCAGGAGCGGTGTTTTGATCTCTAGAATAAAAATAGAGCTGTGGCACGGAGTGGTAAGCTTATTTCATCCTGCTGTTCTGTTAAATAATAGCCGCCACAGTTCATTTATGTATCTATTGACACAGGAATAGTGTGTAGACACTTTACAGCTTCCCTGCTTCTTGTTCTTATTAGCCATTAAGTGCAAAGAGAGCAACTGCCATTAATTACAAAGGGATGTTGTGATCCTGTTTTGCATTTATTTAATTCTCTTAGTATAGTGAGTTTTATTTGGGGTCTACATTGTACGTTGTAAGGAAAAATCTAAAGTTTGGTTTCAGGTTTGGTGATTGATGGATAATTGGCTTTTTGTGAATATAGCGTGTACGCAGGAGCAGTGTTTTGATCTCTAGAATAAAAATAGAGCTGTGGCATGGAGTGTTAAGTTTATTTCATCCTGCTGTTCTGTTAAATAATAGCAGCCACAGTTGATTTATGTATCTATTGCCATTTTATTTCTATCCTCTTGAAGCTAATATATTATACATGTGCATGTTCTTTTGCCATTTCAAGCTCAGGTTGGTTAGTACACAATTAGGTTTGCAATCCTTGTCTTGGAAGCTGTCATCTGCTTTGGATCTCTTACAGTATCTGAGCAAGGTTCATGGATTACTTTTGGTTAAGAATCTTGTAATTTAGTTCAGGGATCAGTATGATGTAAAGTACTACTTTAGTAAATATAACAATTTTGATATGTTGAATACGTTGCTTTCTAATAATTCATGAAAGAGATTATCATATTCCCAATTGAAGCAGTCAAGTATCAATTGCCGTTGTACATGACTTATGCTCACAACCTATCTGAACCGCACCCCAGGGCACGCTAAAAGACTCCAGTGGCACGACACGTCACCCGCTCGTTAGTCAAATTTGCTCAACATCATTGCTCGGTTAAAGCACTTCGTGCCTCGACATCATTGCTCGGTCAAAGCGCTCGGCACCTCGAGCATCCGGAAGGCAATCGAAAGTGTGCCTCCCCCCAAGGGGTCGGCCACCACTCTGAGAAAGGGGTCGGCCACACCCTAAGGAAGGGGCTCGGCCACCCTCTTTAGAGGGGGGTCGGCCACCTACTTCATAAGGGGGTCGGCCACCTCCTTGCAGGGGGGGTCTAAAGCCCTCGCCGGCTCAATCAACTGACAGGGCTCCGGCCCTCGCGGCGGGACTGGATCGCAACCATAAATCCCTCGCCAGCTCAATCAAACTGACGAGGCTCCGGCCCTCGCGGGGGGACGGGCTCGCAACCCTAAAGCCCTCGTCGGCACAATCGACCGGGGGCTCCGGCCCTCACCCGCACAATCAACCGACGGGCTTCTGGGATTCCGCTCGTAGTGCTCCGGCACGAGGACCACCGCCACATACTCTGAGTATCGAGCTGTGAGCATGTACGCTCGTGTTACCATTAATCATCGACACCGCCAGGGCAATGACCAGGTTGGGACGCCAAGAGTAAGAGCGGGGCTGAGAACAGACATGAACAGAGATCCGACGCACACGGGGGGTCGGTGCCACACGACATCATCCGACACATGAACGCGGTCGAGCACCCAGATCTGGAGGAGGATGAGGTCATAGCTCTGACCTATACTCAGACGCACGTGCGGAAGAAGGACAAGGACGAGACACATCGGGCGGGCGACTATATTTCAGATATTGCCCGGCGGATCGATGTGAGTCAATTTATGTAAGTTGTTAATGTTTTTTCTTTCTATTCTCAATGTCTGTTTCGTTAATTAATGCCCTAACATATCGTTAAACCACTATTTTTGTAGGCCTCGTATGAACAACTAAGGGGGTCTGAGCAGCAGTCCGGACAGCCATCACCGTCCACTAGTACGACTGCGAGTACTGGGGGGTTAAAACGATGGCTGGATACGCCGGAGGTCGTGAATCGGCCGAAAGGCCGCATACGCGGCCTACCTAGCACGACTGCCCGTGCCGTGATAGGAGCGTCCTCACCCCTTGCTGCCCCTCCACAGACACCGGCTCCTCGTCCTCAGTTGGACGATGAGGAGATCCAGCGCATTGCTACAGTGGTGGTGAGGATGATCAGGGAGCAGGGCACTACTGGACAGGCCGAGCCAGCCCCGGATCAGCAGGATTCAAATTCGGGACTCGGCAACCCCTGATGAGCCCCTTCCCGTGCCCGTTCCTAGCTTCCCCCCCCCCCCCCGCGCCTGGCTTATACTCTTCTCCCCTCTCCTAATCGGCTGTATCCGGTTCCCGGCTTGTACATATATGAGTTTTTTTTATAATAAATATTTTTTATAATTGATTATATATATATATATATATTTCTTTCTGTATTGATTATTGCGCGATGTTGTTAAGAATTGAAAATTGTATTATAGGTCTGGGTAATTGAAAAATAAAAAAAAAATTGACTTTTGGCGACGGATTAATTCCATCGCTAAAAGTATTCCTACAATCAGTTATTTAGCGACGGAATATTCCGTCGCTAAAATATTTAATCCGTCGCTAATTTGACAAAAAAGAAAATAAATTAAAATTCTAAAAATATAATTAGCGACGGAATATCCGTCGCTAATTAAAAATAAATCCGTCGATAAAAATGACATATTTAGCGACGGATTTAAAAATTTCGTCGCTAAACTATTAGTGACGGGCTTTTATACAAGGGATTTTTAGCGACGGTTCACCGTCGCTAATTCTTTTAGCGACGGATTTTGGGCGAATTTTCCCGTCGCTAAACGCCTGTTTTCTTGTAGTGACCGTCGAGGAATTAGCTTATCTAATCTCGTTTCACTCCGATCCTTCGTGACCTGTCGCTTTTGTTTTGTGGTTAAATTGTTGCCTTTTAGTTAGTTTTTTTTTTTTTTTTGGTTTTGTGAAGTGATGAATTAGTGAGAATTGTAGTGAAATGTGATGACTCAGTAATTATTCAGTGTTTTGTGAAGTGATGAATCATGAGATTTGTAGTGAACTGTGATTGATTATTTACTTGAAATGACAAACCAAACGGAGTTTTGAGTGCTCAAGGGGAAGGGCAGGGCAGATCGGGGCGGGGACGGGTTTTTCAATCTTTGTTAGGGTCGGTCATGGTATCGTATATATATAACCCGGTGGCGGGGCGGGTCGGGGCGTAGTGGTGTTTTAGGGCTACCGGGGAGGGTGCGGATTTTATAAGATCCGCATCCGACCCGCCCCGCCCCATTGCCATCCCTAACTATCACTGTGTGCATGCGTGCAGAATTCAAGGTAAGTGGACAGGAATTTCCCGTGTCCACTTTTCAAGTCTCAAAGCCCCGGAATTCCGTTTGCTTCCATTAATTGAATGCCTCCTTGAGATTTTAAGCTTAAAGAACTGTGAGTTAAGAGTGGAACTTACCCAAATAGAAGCTCCTGCACTTGGCAGGTCACTTGGAATCATCATAGCTGCCAAGGTGTACCAAGTCTGAGGGCATTTCAAGATTTGTGTACAGAGTCTCAAAAGAATTCAATTCAGCCGCAATGCTTACTCAGCTCTGTAGTCAGCTGCATATAACGTTGTGCTGAACTCCTTGATTGTGAAATGCTCGCTAAGCTAAGTTAGCAACATACCAGGTTGGCGTGCCCACACACAAAAAGGAATGGAAAACGTTATTCATGGGTAACGTGTATCTCTTTTGCCGATTAGAGTTCTTAAACTCACCGACACGATCAATTCCTGGTATATCTTTCTTTGATTAATCTTGAAAAATATACTTACTTGCACCCGTAAATACAACGCATGGGTGAAAAGATTACCTCAAAGATTCTTACTAATGCCTTATATAACTTGTCACTCACATCCTTGATGTAATCGTTTAACTCGCATAGTAGGTAATACACCTCTCAATGGCCTTCCACTAATCTCAGAGGATCCTCCTTGGTGGAATGGATTATCTCCTAATTCTTCACCAGCTATGAGGTAAATATTGTACTTTTCATTTCAAGTTCATAACCTTACGACTGGTTTTTCTTGTTTCTCATCTACTATCTTAGTTAGAAGCAGATTGTATCTCATTAATTCTTGCAACCTAGTACTGGATGAAGCTAATGAACACTCTTGGGTGGGAGGGGCTGTCATGCACCAAGTGCTAATAACCAAGGGCCTTATTGCTTATTATGTACTACTTTATCTTCCTCCCATTAACAAACATGCATAAGCCAATCATAGCTTAGATATCATATAAAATATTTTCTTTTAATGCAGTTAGACAAATATGTGAGTTGTGTTCATAAAACTTCCAATACAAATAGTACCTAAGGATATGAACAATAGCTAAAGATTGATAACGTCCTAGCTAGGTACACTCTTAAAATATTCTTTTTAGAAAAAAAAATTGGCTGCTACCTTAGTTGGAGGAATCTTCCTCCTACCCCCTATATAGCGACAATTAATCGTCTCTAAATGTTTCTATTGACTTTTATTAGTGACTATTTAGTGACGCTAAAAAAGTGCTACTAATAATTGTCGTCAAAAGTGTTAGAAGAAAAGTCCCTAAAAATATTTAACGACTATTAATTGTCACTATACACGGGGTTTGAGGAAGATTCTTACAACCCGGGTAGAAGCCAAAGTTTGTTTTTCTTTTTAAGCCTAACAGTTTTCTAAATTTTTTGACGTTTAAAATAATTTTCTTAACTAAATATTATTTTTCTTAAAATATTCATCCCAGAATCTCCACACACTTCATGTAATTCATTTAAGATCAATTACATCCTATCAGCCTGCTTTTTACCCTTAGTATTCATAGATATAGCTACCCAGAACACCTTCTAATTATGTTTTTACCCATTCGTCCATCTCTCTGTCTAGTTTCTGGATAAGACCAATAATATGCGGCTTTCAGTTCCAAAACACAATTTCTGAAACACTTTGGTATCCTTTCTCCCCAAATTTCCTCTGTATGGCTTGGTAATCTGTCTCCCAAGGATTCTGAGATGCCACATCAAATTCCACATCACTAAAAACAAACACCCGCTTTATCATCTGATCCTCACTTAATTCTCCTTCCGTAGCAATTTCTAGAATGCGATCAAACACTTTCTCAAAGTCAGTGTTCATACCCCACTCCATCTTCCTCACAAATTCAGTCTTCGCTAAAAGGGTATCGCCCTCAAGTTTCTGAAGTTCAGGATCAGCACTAAATGTAATCAATTTACCCTTCCATGGTTCTTCACTCAGTTCAGAAATCAATACCCGAAGCACCACAGATACTTCCATTGGAACCCCAAAAGGCTAAAAGAGCGTCATGAGAGACCGAAAAATACTCTTCGGCCCAGCTAAAGAGAGATAATAGAAACTCAGTTAAAGACAACTCCACACACTCAAAAACTCTTCTGTTACTCTCTGTGTCCAAATATGTTGTTTTATCTAAAGACTAATGTATGGAAAGCAGTAATTTAGCTTCCCATGGATACATAGATAGCATCTGCAATAGAAAAAATGTCCCTTTGTCTACATCCCCACCACTTGTATGATTGCATGCCACCTGACATCACGATATATAGCAGCCAAGCCTAACAAGATGACACCAACATATTTTTGGTTTAAACAGGAGATTATTTTGGTTTAAACAGGAGAACACCAGCATATTGTATATGTCGCTTACCAAAATACAAAGCAAACTCATGTAAGTGTTAGGCATATAAATTATATGTCATTTAAAAGCTATGCAAGAAAACTACAGCACGTGAAGGCATGATCAAAAGCCAATGGATGGAGTTGAAGAAATACCTTTGAATGGAGGCTGAAGTTTAACGTGAATGGAGGCAAGGTAAGCTAGGGTTTGGAGACCATGCATGAATATATAGGGTTGGGTCTTCTTTTTTTGAGTAAAAGTCTTAATAACCGTTATATGTAATAAGACTCTATGCTCTAATATGGGTTTTTTAGGAAAAATGCTTGATGTTGTATAAGAAGTCATAAACACCCTGATATTTTAATAAGCCTCAACTCCAAAAAGGGGTACTTAATGGAAAATAAATGTTACAAGTTAAAAACGTCCTTACTCACCCTTAACCTTTTATGAAAAAATCAATTAGAGAAGGGTATATCAAGGAAAGAAAAGATTAGCTATCTAACCACATTCATGCTTTTATATATGTATGTATAGATATTGATATAGATATTTGAGACTTTTCTTGTATAAGTTGGAGCTCATGCTTCTTGATAGTATGTTTTTAATTCCATATTTGAGAGTGGTCTTGTATAAGTTGGCGCTCATGCTACTAATATGAGAGATTATGGTCGTACATGCATGCCAACAAATTTACCCCAAATCACATTTGCAATGCTAAGAGTTTGGAAGTATCCTTCCATGACCCTACGAAGGACCCCAGGAGCACCTAACTGGCTATCCCTTTTCTGAGAGGCAATGCCATTGGTAAATTCGTTCTGGACACTGAGAAATGGTCATAATTATTTATACCTGTGTGGCTCTGCTTGGTTGTTGTTGCTTTCCTTGCTTTTCCATCCTGAACAAACTAGTGTTCTTCGTCCTACCTTAACAGTAGTTCACTCTTCATAAATCTCCCGGAGACACACTGCAAGATATGTATTGTTACAACTTCTCCTACTTTTAGTGCGTACAAATGTCTCATGATATCTCTTTTACTTAAATCTTCCACACTTATCTATTTTCATTTCTAGTTTGACGTAAGTCACCTGATGTTCTTCACATATATATTCTACCAAGTATGATTAAACTTGTATGCTTGCATGCAGCGAAATAGATCTTTCTTACAACAATTTTTCGGAAAGCTCTGTGCCACTGAATTGTCGAGAAACCTTGTAAGCCCCTGTGCATCATGTACTCTTCTATGTTCGATTTGAGTTTAAGCTCAACTAAAAGTTACCTTCTGTGGTTCCATCAGAAATTTGTACAGAAGCTTTTTTGGAGGGAACAACTCGTAAGATAAATTCATCTTTTAGTAACAATCAATTGATTAAAGCTTGGTTTAGTCACCTGGTTAATTATCTCTTTATGTATGACTTAATCCAGAGTACTTGGTAGGTGCCTGAGTCCTTGTTCAACGGGTAAGCAAATAACTTTTAAAATTGAGCACATACTTATATGTTGATTTTATGTCTAACCGTTTTCCACAAAAGGATAATGAGGAATGTTTTTTCCCCTTCATTGGTGACCAATATTTAAACAGTATCACTTGCAATATCAAACGAAGGGGAAAACAAAGGGCTTCCCGTTCTCTTTTTCTACCACTTTTATTATTGTTAATCAACAATTCTTATGTGTTCCTTTTTCATAGATTTGTATGCATTGCACATTACTTGCGGTGGAAGGAGGACTACCATTGGAAACACAGCATATGAAGCTGATCAAAACACAGCAGGTTCATCAAAATTTGTTCCTTCTGCAGAAAACTGGGGTACTAGTAGCACCGGACTATTTTGGGACCGTAATAAAACATTAGATAACTTCACAGAAAGAACGTATCTATTCTAAGGATGAACGACTCGAAATTGTACACAACAGCTCGGCTCTCTCCCTTATCTCTCACTTATTATGCCTGTTGCTTAGTAAATGGAGACTATACTGTCACGCTTCACTTTGCCGAGATAATTTTCAGAGACAATCGATCTTATCAGAGCCTTGGAAGAGGAGTCTTTGATGTTTATATACAGGTAGCCTAAAACATTATCTAGTACATCTTTTAGTACGTAGTATTACCTTCGTCCCTTCATAAAAGAGATGCTTTTGACATCTTTAGTGTCTAGAAGACTAGAAATGTATATTTGAAATTTACTTGAGAAGGCAAAAGAAATAAAAACTTAATTTTTTTGGGGAGGGAAGAAGTAAAAATCTCTATGATTGCAATGCAATAGCTTTTGACAGGATGAACGGAAACTGAAGGACTTTGATATCAAAAATGAAGCACAGGGGGTTGATAAGGCCGTGAAAAGAATATTTAAAGCAGTTGTGATTAATACAACCTTAGAAATCCGCTTTCAGTACACTGGGAAAGGGACAACCGCTGTCCCGGTTAGAGGAATTTATGGCCCTCTGGTACCTGCTATTTCCATAGAATCTGGTTCGTCATTCTCTTTTTACTGTATATCAATTCTATCGGTCATTGATCCAACTTGAATAGTCTGATATATTCTTATGGGAATGCCAGATATGAGATTGCTCGGATCATTATAAAAAGACTGCATGTACTACAATCATTTGACATGGTAGTGCATCTATTTTGCTGTTGTGTAGATTCCAAGCCTCCTGAAAATAGAAAAAAGAAGATAATCATTGCTGTTGGAGTTTCGACTTCAGGGTTATGCCTCATTCTCACACTTATTGGTATTGCTTGGTGGAGTGGACATTTAGGAGGCAGAAGATCAGGGGAACAAGGTTTTGTAATTTTACCGCATCAATTCAGTTTGATTTTGAAAGAAGTACCAAAATTTTATGTCTGTGAGAACTTGAATTGCAGTATGATGATTAGTGACCATTCTCCGCAGTACTTCATGCACCATATTTGAACTGCTATAAACACATTTTATAGTGCGGCTGTAATTCAATTCTCTCGTTGTCAAGTAAACCACCGTCTTAGGGACTTCACAGTTTTCTAGTTCTCTTTATTCAAGAAGAAATTACTTTAGAGAGAGAGCAAGATAGAGGACAGATGAAGATGCAGTTAATTGCTTCATAAACTGTGAAAAGCACTTCATAAACTTAACTTGTTCTTCTGTAGATCTGAGAGGGTTAGATTTGCAGACTGGCTTTTTCACGTATAGGCAGATTAAAGCTGCTACAAACAACTTCGACGCTGCAAATAAGCTTGGAGAAGGTGGTTTTGGTTCTGTCTACAAGGTAGTTTTTTGCACTTAATTTCCGTTCATGTGATTATTAAATATGAATGGTTTACTTAAAACCTACACTTCTTTTTCAATGACAGGGTCTATTATTAGATGGCACAGTAATTGCTGTTAAGCAACTTTCTTCCAAATCAAAGCAAGGAATTCGCGAGTTTGTGAATGAAATAGGCATGATTTCTGGTTTATAGCACCCAAATCTTGTAAGATTGTATGGGTGCTGTATAGAAGGCAAGCAGTTACTGTTGGTGTATGAGTACATGGAGAACAACTGCCTCGCCCATTCTCTATTCGGTAAGTCAACGTTTAAGTGTTTAAATACATTACCTTTATCAAACTTATCAAGAACGTGCAGAACAAAATGTCAATTACCCACAAACTGTTAACCTATACATTTCTTGTTACATTTAAAAAGATCTGGTTGTGCTACATTTGAAAATATGAGTTCCAGAGGGATCGCCTTCATATTTGGATTGGCCTACCAGACAAAGAATTTGTATTGGCATCAGTGTTATTAAAGGCGCAGGCGCACCTAAGGCGCAAAAGGTCCCTGGAGCCTAGGCGCAAGGCGCAGGCGCGCGCCTTTTCGAAGCAAGGCACAATATTAAAATATATAAAAATAAATAAATAAAAGTGCATTAAATAAAAAAATTTAAGTAAAAAAAATTTAGAACATGACAATTAACAAACTTCTAAACATTAAAGACAGTTTCAAATACCAACATTCTAATTTAACAAGCTTCCAACAATAAAAATAAATTATGCTTTTAAAAATAAGATCAATCTCAATGGGAATGAGCATAATATAGGGACTAAAAATTCAAATTTTTTCTCAAGACTGAGCTTTGGCCTTATGAACAATATAAAGTGAAGCTAACAAATCAGTTAGGTTTCCTAATTTAGCCATGTGTGCTCTGTCTTCAACAGCTTTCACATAAAGGTTAACGTAGTTGGTGAGCAATTAGCGATAAAAAGTGTTTTATCGCTAACAAATCAGTAAAACACTTTTTATCACAACCGAAAGAAATAGCTTTTGTTAATTGATTTGCAGATTGAGTGGAGGAAGGAGTGACGCACTGGGAAAGTAGAGGTTGCTGGCCGGATCGAGGCGGAGCCGGCGCCGGGCCGGGAGGAGCGACCTCGTGACAGAGGAGACCTTGTTGGAAGGGCGGGCGTTCGCCTCGGCGGCGCCGTTCTAGTGGCTCAGGCTCTGCGACTGGAGGTTCTGCGTCGAGGAAGCGGCCGCGCCGGATTGCCAGAACGGGCAGAGCCTCCACAGCTTCCCGTCGGAGCTCGGCTTGCGGCGGTCGGCGATCGCCATGGCGGACCCGTGAAGAACAAGACGGCGTCGCTCGGTCGCAGTTTCTCGTTAACAGAATCGGTAATCAAAGTTCAAATGGCGTCGTCTCTGTGCTTTCAGTAGTTTCCGAGGAGAAACTTTTGCACAGATACGGAGGTGAGCAGTTTCTGGATTTGCGCCTCCACCACTGCTGCGTGCCTTGCGCCCAGGCGCTTAGGCTCACTAGGCGCGCGCCTTCTTGAACGCGCTGCGCCTAGGCCTAGGCGAGGCGCTGAGAGTGAGCCTAGTCCCGCCTTGCGCCTAGGCGCGCTTTTAATAACACTGATTGGCATAGCAAAAGGATTGTTGTATCTGCATGAGGAATCTCTTCTAAGAATTGTTCATAGAGACATCAAAGCTACCAATGTATTGTTTGATATTAACCTTAACGCAATGATATCCGACTTTGGTTTGGCCAAGCTTGATGAAGAGGAAAATACCCACATTAGCACTAGAGTTGCTGGAATAATGTAAGATGCCATTTTCTTCCTTATCCGAGTATATTCCTAAATCTTGTTGCTTAATTAGAAGTTGCTCATTCAAAAGAAGAATTAGAATAATACGTGGTTACTTCGGCTTTGCGAGCCATTGCTGCAGAGGTTACATGGCACCAGAATATGCACTCTGGGGTTACTTAACCTACAAAGCAGACGTCTACAGTTTTGGGGTGGTTGCGCTGGAGATAGTTGCTAGAATGAACAACGTAAAATATCGTCTTGGTGAGGAGTATGTTTGGCTTCTCGTGGGTAAGAGCGCCTGTCTCTTAGCATTTTTTAGTTATGTCTCATTACCATTACGGTGGTTAGTGTTTGATACTGTCGTGGAGGTTAACATGTCTCATGGTTTATTTTATTTTAGGCTTTTGTTCTACAACGGAAAGGGAGTTTGATGGAGCTAATGGATCCAAAACTGGGTTCAAATTTCAACCAAAAGGAGGCAATGAGAGTGGTCAAGATTGCTCTGCTGTGCACTAATCCATCTCCTGCGCTTAGGCCCACAATGTCTGCAGTCCTGGGCATGCTTCAAGGTCATATCAGTGTTCAGGAAGTAAACATAGATCCTAGTATTTATGGTGATGACTTGATGCTTCAGTCTGTGAGAGACAATTATAATGCGATGCGATCCGAGAACTCTACTGAGGCTGAAACCCTTCTTCAATCATCAGATGCAGCACCCAATGACTCTTCCTCCACATCTGCCCAGTTCACTTCCTCCACATTTGCAGGATCTGTACAAAGTCGATCTTCATTATCCATAACAAAACAATTTTGACAGCTTTTCCCGCCAACCGAGGCACTCTAATGTTGGTTAGTTGTCGATTAAGGTAAGTCGAAGCTTAAATTCTTCGACATTGTTTGAAGCAAAACTGTGTTTGGTTCTTCTTTGTACGTTGCATAGTAACAGTTATTCACAAAATGCTGAAGAAACTCATGAACTCACGGGGGCAACTTTTCATTCAAGCTATGAAACAATGTATGAAATTTAAATTTTCCGGGGAAACTTTATCACAATTCGATCAAGCAGCTAAACCGACTTAGACTTGCCAAAACTAAGAGGTAGACACTCTGATCACTGGGCCTATAAGAGGTAGACGTCTGCTTTATTTGCTAAAGGACCTCGCATGGATTTGTGGAATGCACGGGATGTAATGCAATCTGATAACTGTCAATCAAATAATTTAGCAAAGTGTAATAGGTTCTACTTTTCAGAAAACAAAGAAAGAGAATGAGTTCAAAATTTTTAAAAATTTCAAATTAGCCTACAAATCAAGCCAATGAGAATCATATTGATAAGTAGCTCAATACGTAGAATACACTTTAGCTCAAGTTTGAGTAATATCAGTCTAACGTCTAAAACAACTCAGAAAGGGAAAAAGATGCATCATAACTTTGACCGATATGCAGTTTTACCAAAATCTAGTGAAGAATGTTTGGATTTTTGTATCCTAATGACATGCCTAGAACTTTAAATGATTAGCTATATATTGTTTAAGGTCTTAATTTAATTACAAGAAAATTGAGAAAATAAGAAAAACCTTAAAAATGACTCTAAAGTGTCCAAAATGATAACTAATCTATCGAAAACCGGGAGATGGGCTCTAGACTAAAAGTTATGCAAAGGAAAGGTGTTAGGCACCTGTCACGCCACTTCGGTCTCTATTTCATTTCTATTAGTTATTGGCTTTAAAAACATATAACGTGAAAAATATGATAAACTAACTTAAATTTATTTTTATGTTTTTGGCTTGAACTTGACATTAGGGATCGAATTGCTTACGTATCCAGTTAAACTTACTGGAATCAAAATTACCGTAGTACGACTCTGGTCTATGGAAAGTATCCTATATTTCGAGCCTAGACTTAGACAAAAAAAATGTGAAAGACTTTTTTTTGCGAATAAAAATATGACTACAGGATGGGAGCCTATTTTATGTGATTTTCTCTACACTAGAAAGCTATTAAAGATTACCCCTTAAAGTAGCTTGTCTGAAAGACTCACAGACACTCGAATAAAGTAGCTTGCGAATAACGTAGCTTGTCTGAAAGACTCACAGAAAGCTATTAAAGATTACCCTTAATGTAGCCTATTTTATGTGATTTTCTCTACACTAGGTATCACTTCACGGAGAAATGGTACACAAGCTCTAAAGAGAATAAACTCTCAAAGTTCAAGACCCTCGAAAATGAAGATCAAGGCCTCTATTTATAGAGCTTAGGGTCACAAAATCTGATATGATTGGACATGTCAATCTGTGATGCTTGAGATAAGTCGAAATATTACATAAAATCTCAGATTGACATAAGTCAATTAACCAGTTGGTTAGTCAAAAACTGGCCGGTTTACCCCTGAACTTTTATATATAGTTTTTACGAATTTCGGAGCATTATCATGCCCCAAAATAAGTAATTATTTTAATCGACTGCAAGGGATAATACCAGATTCAGAAAGCACTTCCCATATTGCACACCAATTACTTTGTTTCTCAAATTGATCCCCAAGTTTCCAAGTCCAACTTACCCTCTTGACTCTAACCTAACTTGGGTTAAACCTAACTAAGTAGGCTAGTTACCCAATGTACCTGGCCTAATTAATTTGAGCTAAACTTACTAGACTGGACTAGTTATTGAACTAATTTTTATAGATTAGACTTATTATATTATTAGGCCTACACCCATAATAATAAAGAACTTAATCATTAATAAAGCCCAATAAAATAAAGGATAAATTACTCTTAGCACCTCTGAAGTTTGGCTTAAACTACACACGGCTCCAACTATATTTTTTTATTACACTCCGCTCCATGACACTCGATTTTTCTAACAGTGTTAACGGTTTGACGCAAAAAAGACATTTTTGCCCTCACAAAATTTGGTTGGTCATCTTTTTTTCTCTTCCAATCCCTCAGGTCTTGAACCCTTGACCTTGGGGCCAGAACAACACTATGTAACCCACCAAGGAGCGAGATATCCCGGTTTTATGATTGGTGACCGTTGGTGGTTGTGGGTGTGATGGGATGGCCGTGGGAGGTCGTGGGCAGGCCAGATATAGATGTGGATGGGCCGGCATTGTTGGGCTGTGGTGGGGTAGTATGGTGGCCATTAATGGGTCTATTGATTCGAGACCAGATGCGTAGGTGGTCGTGGGTGGAATATGGGTTTTGTGATTGGTGGCCGTTGGTGGTTGTGGATGTGCCGAGATGGTCGACGGTGGTTGTGGGTGGGTCAGATTTATATGTGGGTGCACCGGTGGTGGTGGGTCGCGGTGGTGTAGTGTGGTCTCCACTCCCCATCTCTCTCTCTCTCTCTCTCTCACTCTCACTCTCACACACACGCGCACACAAAAACACACATCACATCGATCGGCGACCACCTGCAGCCATACACCAGACCACCACACATATCACATAGATTGGCAACCACAACAATTTGGTGGTCTGGTGACGGGTTTTGGTGGGCGTTGGTGGGGCTGTTTGGTGACCATCGGCGGGACAGTGTGGTGGTCATTGGTGGGCATTGTTGGGATGCTGCAAGGTGTTATCGGGTGGGGCATTGCCGGCGGTATTACAGGATGGTGTTGCCGGGTGGTGGGTCATGGCGGTTGCAGTAGTGGCCTGTCAATAGGTGGTGGCGCGGGGCAGTGTGATGGTTGTTGGTGGGTTGCGATTGGTCGAGGGTGTTGCCCGCGTAGGCTTGGTGGCCATGGTGCTAATTCTGGTGGGATTGATGGGGTTAGCAGTAATGTTGTTGGGTTTGATTGATGATAGGGCTTGCAATGTAAATTATTCGTGTATTATTTATTGTACAACGTGCATTCTTGGTTGTACAACATGAATTATTGGTTATACAATTTAAATTCTCAAATACTACTTGAATTTTTAAAAACCCAAAAAGCAAGCATTGTTTTGACTCAACAAAGGGAGGGTAGTTTGGGTATAAAAAAAACAAAAATGGTTTGTCAAGGAATCTCCAAACGGAGTCAGCTTCATGTTAGTTATGTGTAACTCCATGAAATACGGGTACAACCTCAGGGAGCAGAGTGTAATAAAAAGAGATAGGTGGAGCTGTATATATTTTAGGGTAAACCTCAGGGGTGCCTGTGTAATTTACCCTAAAACAAATAAGAAAGCTAAAATAAAATTTCAAAAAAACCTTGAAAAAGGAGGTCCAGTAAATAGTTAAGGCAAAAAAATGAAAAAATGCCCACGAAACTGAAAACTTTAAACAAAAGGCGGTATAGGAAACACTTAGGGCACAAAAAAATAGGGGGAAAAAAAGGAACAATTAGATTTCGTGATGACTTAATCCTTCGAGTACGTAGGCAGTTTAGACAAAATATTTAAGTTTGATTGCAACCAAAGAAAATCTTTTCAAAAATTTAAAAAAAAAAAGTTTAACTACGCGATGACTTGGTCTTTCAGGTACATGGGTAGATTGGACCAAAATATCCAAATTTCGTCACAATAACCAAGAAAAATTATTCTAAAAAAATAGAGAAGAGAACAATAAAACATTTTCAAAGATAACGAGTATTGAGCAAGTGCGTTGCACGTGAACGTGGTCAGAAGTAATTTTTGAAGTAATATCATTAGCTTTTTTGTGATTAAAATAATATATATAATTCAATTATATTCTTTTGTGACTTGTTTTAAAATAAATGTATATTTGATGTTCGCAATTGTAATCCGTTCAATGTTTTAAAATCTTTTTTGTAGGTTTCTGGTTTGAAGAAAAATTTGATGGTGCTGCTGAAAAGAAAAGTAAATAGAGAAATTAAACGAATGAATCTACGTCTTTATTTTTGTAATCAGTTAAATTGATTTATGGTATACACTTAAGATTTGTAATTTTCAAGACCATGTGTATAACTAAATAGATTTTCAGTTCAAACTGTCGCCATATTTAAGCCTTATTTTTTTCCCATTTTTTGATGCATATTTAACCCTATTTTTTTTCTGCTTTTGTTTTTCCAACAGCCTTTTGTGTCTTAACTAATACTCACGTATTTCAATTTCTTTGTATTGTTTTTGTTTTTCAGTTTGTCAATTGGTTAATTGTTTGCCAACTCAAAAATACAAGGAAAAAAAATCATAATTCTCATTATCCAATATTGATTTCATTTCAATCAAATTCAAAGGGAGTAATTAAGAAATTTCTTTGTTGTGTTCTGCTTTCTCATTAGACTTTTCATTTCCTAATGTTTAGAATTAAATTTATTCCCTAATATTCATCTATACTACTTATTAAGCCAAAACTTGATTTGGTGTAACACATTTTTGGTGTTACAAAACTACCAACCTACAATGATGACAAATGGCATTTCCAATTTTTTTAAAAAAATGACACAAAATAAAAATCTTAATTGATAATTAACTACTTATAAAATATATGTTTAGTTTTTACAAGTTAAAATTCATCAGAAAATCTAGTTAAAAGAATTTAAAGGCCAAGTTTGATATGATAATAATATATTGTTGCTAACTTAGTTTTGGACATGTATTACTAATTTATTTTTCTGTTATTTAAATTTAATTTTACTAAATATGACAATAAACACGTATACGTGATGTTTGATTTTATTTTGAAATAAAATTTGTGCTGTTAATTTTATTTTTGCACACGCATCGCGTGTGCTACGGTGACTCGTTTAATTAAACCAAATTTAATTAGAAGTCATAAATGGAAGGTAAGAGTGTTATTGATGAAATTAATGGAGGACATAATTGTCCAGAAATGATTTACAATATTCGTACTTTTATTGGTACCATAGATTTGTTTCACAAAGCAAGTAATTTTTCCTAAAAAAAAAAAAAAGAAATTCATTTGTGAAAATAACAAACTATCTTTTTTCAAAATTTTAAAGTTGAACCACGTAAAGACACTTTTTTTTTTTTTTTTTAAACAAGAGAATTGCATAGATAATAATAAGCGATTACCGAGATTGCTAGATGAGCGGCATTAAGTAGAGTCTTGACACTAGATGTCATGAGGAACTAAACTTAAACACCACGTAAAGACTTGATGCCTTGGGCACTAAACTTTCAAGGAAGGGCCCGATTCATCGATGAAAAAGACCACCAATAATGTCGTACTTGATTAAGTTGCTAAAATGACCCATTTAAGTCCGAGATGGTAAAGTTTTGGATACCCATGGTTTGCAAAATTACATACATTAGACACCAGATCAAATACAAATGACATTTGGTCGTCGATTGAGCTTAAAGAGAGCCTTCAATTAGTTCAATATTCACGCAGCAAAATAAGACCTCAAGCTTTGATTTGAAAGAAGTTGTTTTGTCACGTGAGCCTTCAAATTAATGTCATGAAGACTTATAAACAAGAATGAAACAAAGGAAAAGAAAAAAATTTCATGGCTGCCATATGAGGTCATGATTCGAGACTTTTGAAAATGGGTAAATTATACACGACACTCTAGAGATTTAGCTTAATTACACACGGCACTTACCAAGTATTTTTATTACAATAAACTATACATTTTTATTTTTTAGTTAAAAGAGAACATAATCGATGAAAAGACGTTAATACCCCTCGTAAACAAACGAGTTTACCCAAACACTATCCCACCCCCACAGCAGTTGTACATCTCTTCTCTCTCTCTCTCCCCCCCTCCCCCCAATTTCCGGTCACCTTCTCCGGCTAAAATTTTTGTATTGGCGAAATCACTACCATGTAGGTGAACAGAAAATTATGTCACCAGCGCCAAGACCACCACCACCGCCATCACAAGTCATCTCCATATGCCACTCAACCGCCATGGCATTAATATTGGCCACCGTGGTGGCTCCCAGATCAGATGAATGTCCCGGTCATCCCCAATCACCCTCCATAGTCTCCTTCGATTGACCTGTTCATCGCTGGCTCATCCCAGCCTCGCCATTGATCACCTATTCATCGACAGTGCACCTACTAGCAACTGGTTTTGCCAATATTTTCCGGATCAAAACACAAAGAACATAAAAAAACAGTCGAAAGCAATTAACAATAATGCCTACTTAAAATTAAATCTATAAAGTTAAACACTACAATATCGCAATAAATCTAGATTGGAGCCTCACCGCCGCCATTCGTGGGGCATAAAGCCTTCTTCAACCATCTCTTTGGGCACCTGCCCGTCTGAAGCAAGAATTCCATCAGTATCCTCACCGAGATCGTTCGCCTTCCTGTTCCCATTCAATAGCGGCACAACCGAGCCGAACGAGGATGATTCAGAGTAGTTAGGGCCCGTCGCCGAGATGATTTTGAGGACCCATCGCCGACCATGGTTTTGAGGACCCGGATCTCCGTAACCTGACCCACCGACGTAGACCCGTCGGCGACCACCACCAGGGCCACACCACCCGCCGCGATTACCCACCAGTTCCGCTAACCATTCGTCTAACACCAACCAACACTCACCCTCACCGTAGTCGTCATTCTCTCCTTCGGCGAGAAAAGCAAGAAAATCGGGCAGTATATTGTGTTGCTGGAAAATCGGGCAAAAGGGCATTTAAGGTATATCGTACTAAATTTAGGTTGCCTAATTTTTTTTTTTTTCCTGACAGTTCCTAACGGAAGTTGGTTTTATGTAAAATAATGACAACCACAATGGGCATGAAGTAATAAAAATACTTAACAGACGCCGTGTGTAGTTTAGGTTAAATCTTAAGAGTACTGTGTGTAATTTACCCAATTTCACGAGGACATTTGTTAGCAGCTAAATTTTGATTGTCAATCAACAAATGTTATGTTTGGGGCAAGAAATATGAAGAAGTCCAAAAACTGAAAAGTAATACATTTCAGAAAACAGTGAGATAAAATGAATAGTGTCTTTTGAAGGAAAATAGATTTTTGTTGATCTTAGCTTTTAATCCAATAGACGAACAGCTGGAGATTCTGAAAGGATAACAGGAGAAGAAAAAAAGAGAGAGAGAGAGAGAGAAAAAAAAAGGAATGGACAGAGGTAAGCCAAATCTCTCGTAACGTTGCTCAATGGATTATTTTAAATAGATACTCCGTACAAATATCAGCGAAAACAAAATTATAGATGTACATAATTTTGACGGAACAAATACAAAACAAAAATTTTAAAATTATAAATATGTTTTTATACA
This sequence comes from Escallonia rubra, assembly GCA_033065855.1. Lineage (NCBI taxonomy): Eukaryota > Viridiplantae > Streptophyta > Magnoliopsida > Escalloniales > Escalloniaceae > Escallonia > Escallonia rubra. The sequence goes on along the minus strand of JAVXUO010002796.1, from coordinate 18,845 downwards.
TTGACAAATATTAGATGAACCATTTAATAATAAAGTGTTACATGCCATCATTGACACGTGAGTCAAAAATTCAAGAAAATAAGATTGTAATTTTAGCGTGTCTCACCAAGCTCACTAATATTCCAATCCATGTACATAAGTCACATACACATGACACGGCTCACCAAAATACGTAATTAGCCATATACACCTAAAAGAATTACACAAAAGATAGACAACATCGCGCAGTGACTACCAAAACACAATACGAAACTCAAAATAACGCCGCCAACTGCTTCAATCTTCTCTGTCGTTCTCTTGCCGACGACCCCTCCCCCGGCATCCAACTGCCCAAGCGCCCAGCGCCATTGCCGTTCTCCCACCGACGACCCCCTCCCCCGGCATCCAACTACCCAACACCCAGCGCCTAGCGCCATTCTCTCACCGACAACCCCTCCCCCGACGTCCAACTGCCCAACGCCCATGCCCATCGCCGATCTCTCACCGAAGACCCCCTCCCCCGGCATCCAACTGCCCAACCCCCATCTCCGATCTCTCACAAACAGCCCCCTCCCCCGGCGTCCAACTGCCCAACGCAGCCGTTGCGAAGCTCCGTGCCGTCATCCCTGCCGTCCCCATTGATCCGACCGCTGTCGTGGCTGCTGTCCCCATTGATCCGACCGCTGTCGTGGCTGCCGTCCCCATTGCTGCTGTGTTTTCTCAACTCTTGATCCATCAAAAGGTGAGTATAAATGATTGTACATCATTTGTATAAAATGTATTGGCTGGCTTTATTTTTCTTAATTGCATTATGTGATTGATAGCTTATGGTTTGATGCATATTTTTCTTGGTAAATTTTTTTTTTTTTTGCTTGAAACCGTGTCTAGCAGCTTTAAATCTCTCTCTTAAATAGAGCAATATTGCGGGGATATCTGCTGATTGTTAGTTCCTCTGCCAGAGAAAAATTCGAGGGATGCTAAATTTGTCCTGAATATGCAACTAGGATCATCATCAGGGTCATTGTCTTAATAAGATTTGAAATCTAATGTTTGCTGTACAGTGTGCATACCAAAAGTTTCAGCTGCAAAAATATCGAGGGTAATTGCGTGTAGTTCAGATCCTTCGTGCCTGTTACCTTACTGGGGGCAACTAATGGTATTGTGGTAATGTAGCTAAATCATCGGTGCATCTCACCTCAAAAGCCACAAAAGCACTCTAAAATATCTCCAAGTCCGAACAAAACTGTGAAGGGGGAGCACATTCCCATTTGGTTTTCTATGCTTCTTCTGGATAGTTAGGTGGTGATGCAAAGGAACAGGGTCAACTGCAAACCATTACAGGGAATGTAGAGATTTAGTAGATTTCTTCGTCTCATTCTCTCTGTTATCAGTTCATGGACTCATTCATGGTCATCTTTGTTGTAGTCCTCTTGGGTGAGGTCAATCAACAAACACCAAATGTGGGATGTTGTTGATGAGGCAAAAACTAAAATGGTCTTAATAACATATTACGTCACTGCCTCCATTTTGCCCCATGTGTATGTGTGTGTATGTGTGCATGGAAGGAATTTTGGGAAGGTTCTATCACGGTGGTAATGAAAATAATGAGCTCGCTTAAAGAATGACTTAAGTTAGTCTAATTCGTTTATGTCTGGGCATATAGAATCCATAATTCTTCACCATATCATTTATTTTCTAAATTTTCTAGATTCTATATGCCCAGACATAAACGAATTAGACTAACTTAAGTCATTCTTTAAGCGAGCTCATTATTTTTATTACCACCGTGATAGAACCATCCCAAAATCCCTTCCATGCACGCATACACATACATGGGGCAAAATGGAGGCAGTGGCGTAATATGTTATTGAGACCATATTAGTGTTTGCCTCATCAACAATATCCCACATTTGGTTTTTTGTTGATTGACCTCACCCAAGAGGACTGCAACAAAGATGACCATGAATGAGTCCATGAGATGAAGAATGCTACTAAATCTCTACATTCCCTGTTATGGTTTGCAATTGTCAGTTAAATTTATCTTTTATTGGATTTTTAGCAATTGTCAATTAAATGTATCTTTTATTTGATTGTGCATATCTAGAAATACAGGGGATTATGATGTCAATGATGGTGTGGATGCCATCGAGGAGTATGACCTTGATGAGGACGGAAATTGAGTGACCAACTTATCCCCTCTCTTTGATATTTCAAATGTCGACTTACTTTCATGTTCAAGGATGTTGTTACATTATGATAGTTTAGGAATTGTGTTTGACTTGGTATTTGATGTGTTTATAGATTTGTGGAGTTCGATGTGTTAATAAATTTTGTGGAGTTTGAGGTGTTAATGGATTTTGTGGAGCTTGATGTATTGATGGATTTGTTGTGTACAGGTTTGAAAAAAATAGGATTTGAAAAAAACAAGCAAAACTATTCTGCTTTTATTTTCTAACTTTAGCGACGATTATGATGTCACTATATGCATAAAACCAAAAATTTTCCAAAGCAATTGTGACGGTCAAATACATCGCAAAAAGGAATTATTGACGGAATACTTACCTTTTATGTGACGGAATTATCTGTCACCAATAATTTTATACAAAAATTAAATTATGTTTTTTAAATAAAAAATACCTTTAGTGACGAAAATTTCCGTCACTAAAGGTCTCCACTCCGTCGCCAATGGCGCGACGGAATCTCTAAATTCCATCACCAACTTTTTAGTGACGAGACTTTACGCTATGGAAATGTGTGACGGAATTTTCCGTTCCTTAAACTTTTTGTGACGGAAATTTCTTTTTTAGTGACGGAAATTTCCGTCACTAAAACCCTATTTTCTTGTAGTGGATCTGCTTGTTTGAAGCAAAATTAGGAGTTGGTTCTTTGAATGTTGCATAGTAACAGTTACTCTCAAAATGCTGAAGAAACTCATGACCTCAAAATGCCTACGTAGGCAACCCTTCGTTCAAGCTAAGCTAAGAAACATTGTATGATATGTATATTTTCCTGGGGAAGCTTTCACACAAGCCGATCAAGCAGCTAAATCTTATATTTCTTGTTGCATAAAAATTACACCTAAATGATGGCAGGATTGCAAGAGTAAAAGAAAGAAAAATCTGAATGCATGAGAAAGATATTTGAGATCTTATATCTCAAGTATATGTTGTAAATCTGAGATTTCTGATTGTATATGTGAAAGAATTGTACAAACATTAGACATGATTATGTGGTGGGTATCAAAACAAAGTACTAGTACTGTCAATCGCGAGTTTCGCTTGTGGTTGGCTTGAAAAGTTGAAAAGTAAAATAAAAGAACCAACAACAAATTGATTGATAAGAAACATAGTGTCATCGCAACAAGTTGATAGATACAAAATTTAATGTGATCGCGAATCGAATTTTGTATCTATACATCTCAAAATCGTATGTCTTAAACTGAAAAGGACGGTTTTGTGAGGGGTCAAGACAGGACCAATAATGAAAAGTAAAGCAGGTGTCAAAAGTATTGCCACATAAATCATGGAGGCAAAAGTGCCACCGTAGTACTACAAAGGCAATGAAATTCTTACGAAGGCAAAGTAGATCGTGTGAAATAACGATAAAAATTTAAATAAACACAAATTCTTGAAGATTAAAATCGAAGGATTCCGGTGACAATGCAGATTTGAAGGATTAATTTCTAACACAAATAGAATTGACCAGTCCAACGCGTTGATTCAGATTTTAAAAATAGTAAATCATAAATTTTAGTTGCGCAATTCAACTCCAAAGTCTTGATCTTCACAAACAAATTATAATAAAAATTCTAATGTAAAAATATGCAAAGTTTTAATTAGGCTCTAAGAATCACAACAATTTATGTGGTTTTACTACAAGCCTCAATTCCAAGATCAAAATATGTACTTTTCAAAATTTCTAGGGATCTTTTCTAAAGGTTCTTTGGTGACTGATGCGCATATTTATACTCCTAAAGTATTAAAATTGCAAAATCATGCTAGACTGAATACCTTGAGAGAAACGGTCTACGCAAAAGTTAGAATGTTTCAAATAACAACAAAAAAAGGAACAATTATACTACAGGATGACCTGATCATTCGAGTACAAAATATCCAAGTTTGATTGCAACCAAAGAAAATCTTTTCAAAAATAAAAAACTCTGAAGTTGAACAATGCGATGACATGTTTCTTCAAGTACTTGAGCAGCTTGGAGCAAATATCCAAATTCAGTCACAATAACCAAAAAAAATCTTCTAAAAAAGTAGAGAAGTGAACAATAAAACATTTCCAAAGGCAAATTTTTTTCACAAAGCTAATAAGTTTTCCAAAACAAAAAGAAAAAATTCCTTCGCAAAATAACAAACAACTTTTCACGAAAATTTCTAATTGGACTACGTAAAGCCTTGATGACCACTTACAGCTTTTCCAAAAGGACCACCAATAATATGGTACTTACAGCTTTTCCAAAAGAAAAAGAGAGAATCCTTCGCATAATAACAAACTTAATGACTTGATGCTTTTATAACCTATTTGTGAGTTTTGAGACGAGAGAAAAGAAAAGAAAAGTAAGAAAGAGAGGAGAAGAGAAAGGCAAAGAAGAAAAGAAAAGGGAAGACAAATTTTCTTCCTGTTATTTGCGAGTTTAAAAGAGAAAAGAAAGTATCATTTAATTTTCTTGTTCTTGAGTTCAACATAAAAGAAAAGAAAAGACACACGATTACATAGATATGATCCAAAACTGATGATCCCAGAAAGGAACATAATTTTGAAAGAAAAATAAATTAGTCATTGACGACATCATACAAAGTTTATAGCATACTAATGGTAATAAGTCTTACATCACCAGTTAATGTCACAGTAGAAAAAACAAAAAATTAGCCCATGAGTTGACTACAAACATCCTAACATCTAAATGTAACTAATGTCACACTAAAAGCAAAACAATCAGTCATGAGTCAACTCTAACATCTGAAACAATCATCTGTTTGTGAGTAAAATAGTAAGTTCTTGTAAAGAACCTTAAAACCTAAAAGTTATTAAAAATTTAGTCTTTATTATCTCAAGGATAATCTGGGCATTATTAAAATATTACTTATGAGAGTTTTCTTTCTTTCCGTTTCTTTCAGGTAACGGCTTGATTCATCAATGAAATGAACCACCAATAATGTCGTACTTGATTAAGTTGCTAAAATAATCCATTGAAGTCTGAGATGATAAAACTTTGGATATACTTGATCAACGAGATTACAAACATTAGACACCAGATCAAACACAAATGTCACTTGGTCCTCGATTGAGTTTAAAGAGAGCCCTGACAGTCAAGTTCTTTTGCAATATTTATGCAGCAAAATCAAAACAAATCAAAACGCAAGCTTTGATTTAAAAGAAGTCGTTTCGTCACATGAGCCTTCAAATTAATGTCTTGAAGACTTATAAACAAGAATGAAACAAAGGAAAAAATTGATGACTGCCATATGAGGTCATGATTCGAGCCTCTTGCAAATTTTAAAGGCCCAATTCACAAGGTCACTTGTTTGCAGCTAAATTTTGGTTGTCAATGGACAAATGTTATGTTTGGGCCAAGAATTAATTTTTAGAAAATAGCGAGATAAAATGAATATTATATCTTGAAAGAAAAGCGATTTTTTGTTGATCTTAACTTTTAAGTGAAGAGATGAGCTGATAGGCCTAATCTCCCCTAATGTTGCTGAACAGCCTAATCAAAAGAGATACAAAATATAAGATAAAACTATTGCCACGTAAATCATGGAGGCAAAAGTGCCCCAGTAGTACTACAAAGGCAATGGAATCCTTACTAAGGCCAAATAGATCGTGTGCAATGATGATAAGGATTTAAATAAGCACAAATTCTTCAAAATTAATTAAAAAAATAAGGGTATTTTTTATTTTCCGAAGCTTAGAATTCTTCAACACGTTGGTCCTGCTTGTTTGAAGCAAAATTATGAGTTGGTTCTTCTTTGTACGTTGCATAGTGACAGTTATTCACGAAATGCAGAAGAAACTCATGAGCTCAAATGCCTGCATATCAACCCTCCATTCAAGCTCAGAAACATTGTACAATATGTACATTATCCTGAGAAACTTTCTCACAGGTCAATCAAGCAGCTAAACCTTTTATTTCTTGTTGCATAAAAATTACCCCTAAATTATTGCGGGATTGCAAGATTAGGATAAAGAAAGAAAACATAAATGCATGAGAAAGATATTTGAGATCATATATCTCATATATGTTGTAGATATGAGTTACTCATGTGGTGGGTGATGCCCTGGCGGTGGTTGCGTGGTTGACGAGTGGCAGCGGTGGTGTTCTCTGTTTGTATCTTAGACTTGGGTTATATGACGGATTTGGATTTTTTATTAAATGTAACTTAGATTGTGACCTCTTTTTCATCCATCTAAACGAGCTCACATTTCAATTTACACGAGTAAGTCACTCCAATTAACGTAGGTAAGTCAAGCACACGTGACATGACTTACCAAAATACATAATTAGTTAGATACACGCTAAAGATCGAATTGTACAAAAGTTAGACGGTATCATCAGATGGATACCAAAACAGAGTACATAATTCAAACAACGTGAGTTCAGCTAATCACAAGTTAGCTTGAAAAGTAAAATAAAAAAACCAACAACTTAGTAGATACAAAATTTTCATGTGATCGCAATTCATCTCAAACCCAAAAGGACGGTTTTATGAAGGGTGAAATAGGATCAACAATGAGAAATGAAGCAAAAGGTATTGCCACATAAATCACGGATGCAAAAGTGCTACGAAGACAAAGGTATTGCCACATAAATCATGGTGGCAAAAGTGCCACTGCAGTACTGATTGGATGGTGGCAAACTTTAAACTTTTGGGTTGGGATGGGGTTGGGGAGATGATTGTCCAGCCAAAGCATTACTATTCTTCTGCATGTGATATGAAAACATCGACCATGATTTCTCTTATTCACACAATGATGAACGACTTATGCATGTGCCTGTCATCAGAAGCACACAGCTTTGCATGAGTTCCTATTAGCTCAAGAAAAGAAAAAGAGATGGAAACCAACTGATGCAAGTCTCCAAGTCTATGCAAGTCAAGTCTACCAAGCAAGTCAAGTCTCTAATGCTCATCTTGTCTATTTTAATATGCTTTGAAAGAAAAGTGGAATCCGAGGAAAACAAGCAACGAAATCCTTATAAAGGCAAAATAGATTGCGTGCAATGATGATAAGGATTAAAAGAAACACAAATCCTTCAAGATATTAAAATTTGACACAAACAGGATTGATGGGCAACACGCTGATTTAGACTTACCTCGACTTGTGCAATTCAACGCAATAGTCTTGATATTTTTAGATAAACTATCTATATACGTATATAAAAACACGTATGGGCTTAAATGACTAATCTTTTCTTTATTTAATACGCCCTTTTTAAATTGAAGTCTTTTTACAAGATTAGGGGTGATTAGAGGTGTTTTTTTACTTAAAACTTTCTTTTTTTCATTAAATACCTTTTTTGAATTAAATGGTAATTAAAAAATAAGGGTATTTTTTATTTTTCATAAGATATCAAGTCTCTTCCTTAAAATACTCTTATTGGAATATATTCTTTTGTTAGAGTTAAATGTTGTTTCTTCTGACTTAAAACTTTTTTTTTTCTCATTAATTAACCTTTTTGGAAAGGTGTGCTACTAATTTTTTTTTTAACTTCTCTATAAAATCAAGCCTCTTTTATTAAAATATCCTTATTGGACCATATGTTTTTGTGTTAGAGATAAGTGTTGTTTTGACTTTTATGGAAAAAAAATGCTATGAAAATCCTATAAAATCACCTTTGAAAAATTCCTATCAAGACCTACCAATGAAAAACCAAAAAACACTCTATTGGAATCCTTAAGGGCATTAAAAAAACAACCTTTAAAGGTTGTTAAAAGCACTCGATTGGAATCCTACCAATAAGAGAGGGGAAAAAAATTGATAGGATATCATTTAGGTTGCTAATACATCTTTCCATCAATTTTAATAATAATAATAAAAAAAACAACTTGGAGATAACAGAGCCTTTTATAGCTTTTTATAGCCTTTCATGAGAAGCATATAGCTTTGCATGAGTTTCTATTAGCTCAAGAAAAGAAAAAGAGATGGAAATAGTACTGGATATGGCAAGAATCATCTCAACTCTCATGAACATCTTGTCTGTTTTGCTATGCATTGAAGCAAGTGGCATTGCAGCACAGACTGGCAAGCTTCCTGAGGAGGAAGGCAAGGCTTCTTTCACGTTCTTCATTCTTTTGTTTGTCCTCTGTGAATTTGCAAGTAGACCAAACAACTCCAGAAAGTAAAGCTATCAAATGTTTTTATATCATGCTTGGTAGAATGTAAAGCTGTAGGAAGTGGAAGGAGGGATGACAAGGTTTTCTTCGATGAACTGTTGTCCCTCCAAGCACAATTAACTAAGAGTGAATCAACTGCATGTTATTGGAAATCTCTTGTCGAAACTGAACTGCAAAAGTCTCATCAAAGCGTGTCTCTATATGCTTGACCACCAATCTCCTCAACTTTGGTCTTATATGATTGTCATTCGACAGTAGTGTAGATAAATTCGTTATGCATTCAACTTGTATCCAACAAATCTCAGAACGATAGAATGAGTTTAATTTGTGCAGTGAATGCTCTCAAGGAAATAGCTGAACAGTTGGGCAAAAGTGACTGGGATTTCAATCTGAATCCTTGTGATGGTAGTGTCTTATGCGATGGCCCTAACAGGGATGGTGTGTCTCACGTCAAGGAAATGTATACTTCTTTTCAACACTAAAAACTCGTGTTCGCTTATGATGGTTCTATTTCTCTATTTTACAAGTATAGGAAGGAAACAAGCCAAATTTGAAATTTATTAATTAACGTTTATACGGAGGCCAAATGTAACATTCTCATCATTCATGTTGTACACTTAGAACTTCATCTCATCTTGGATCTTCTTCTTGCTGAAACAGATCTCTCACAAGTCAGGATCTTGCTGGTACACTTCCACCATCACTGGCGAAATTACCTTTTATCAAAATAATGTAAGGGTTTCCGAATCACGCTTGTTAATCATACATTTAGGTTGGCATTTTATATTTTCATTAGCATAACATTGCTATCTAATGTTTGCAGTAATCTAAGTCGCAACTACCTCAATGGGACAATCCCCCCCGAGTGGGCTTCTACCAAATTGGAAAAGCTGTGAGTTGTTCCTACAAATTACATTTAAAGCTAGTCAAATCTCTCAATCCTCTCAAATTTTAAGTTAACAAGGTAAAACTGCGGCAGGTTTGTCAATGAGAATCGCTTATCAGGACCAATCCCAGGGTACTTAGGGAACATAACCACTCTCACATCTTTGTATGTCTTACATCACTCTCTCTCTCTCTACACACATGCGCGCGTGTCAGAAGAAACACTATGGAGTTCTATTCGTTGTAATAATGTAGTACCTTAAAAGGAATTTAAAGTTTTCAGGTATTCAGACAACAATTTGTTTAGTGGGACTGTTCCTGCTGAGCTTGGTAGACTGGTCAATTTAGAGCATATGTGAGGCCTTTCTCTTCCATAAATTTAATTTATCTAATTAATAACATTCTTAAATCTTAAATTATTTAGGAATCTACATCAAATAAGTCTATTCAGTGGCTTGTACCCTCCCTCCCCCTCTTCTTTCTATTTCTCGTTGCAGCAATCTCAATGCCAACAATCTCACTGGAGGGTTGCCATTGGAGCTCAATAACCTAATCAGGTTGAGACGACTGTAAGTAAATTTGTGACCCTTTTGTAAATTACAAAAATAAGCTTTTCAATATGGTCTTTTCCTTTTTTGCTTCACTTGTGTTTTTCCTTGCACTTTCCCACATAATTAATGCATTGAGTCAGTGCAGTAGTCTAAGCAGCAACAATTTCATTGGGAAAATGCCTAGTTTTGAGAACAGGAAACAACTTCGGAAATTGTAAGTTATTTTGCTACGACTGTTCATTAACAGTTTCGAATCGTATTATTTTCATGTTCAGATTTAGTTTACATGATATCTGTACTAACAGAGCAGGGTAGTGGTTTTGAAGGCCCCATACATCCTAGCATTTCCCTCTTGAGCAATTTAGCTGAATTGTAAGTTATGCTTTTCAAGGTCTTGTTAAGTTGCTGGATTTATTTCTTCTTCTTTTTGCCAAGAAAAAGTTGTGGGTTTTTGGTTGGGTTATCGGTTCTTCTCCCAATAAGATCAGTACTGGTGAAAGACATTTGTTTAACTGAGAGCTCTATTGCAGAAGGATTAGCGACTCAGAATTTCCAGTTGTTCCAGGATGCTGAGGAGCTGTAATATATCTGGCAAGATCCCTGATTATATAGCCATTGTAACTCTTCCACTTCCAGCATTTTCCCGAGTTCCATTTGTACATTGTATTTTTTCTTGTTTTTTGGGATTTTTCAGGTACATATGCAGTCTTATTCTTCATAACCCCTGTTTCTAACATTTATATCTTGCTCGTGAACAGAGACCTTAGCTTTAACAAGTTGGAAGGAGAGATTCCGGATCTTAAAGATCTACCATCTTTGACGGCCTTGTACGCTCTTGTTATTCAGTACAGAATTATTTAATTTGAATTGCATATCACTTTTCCTTATCCTTACACTAAAAAGGATCAAGTATTTTGCATGTTATATAGTGATTTGAAATAAAAATGTTATAAACCTTAGTAAAAAAAACTAATTAGAATTAATTAGTACGACTATTTTAATTATACCATAACAAGCAAATCAATTGTTAATAGCTAAGAAAAGACTCGAATTATGTAAAGTTTATTGCACAATATATGGTCTTAATTTAAACCCAAATCATTAACGTCAATTATTACCAATACCTGTTACTATAGATCATATTTATATTTATTTCTTTTGTCCAATCAAGTCGCCGCTAAAGAAAAACCTAGATGTTCCATATTATATCTTGTTATCCAAGATACACTGTCATTACATTTAGTTTCAAACACCTTGCACAAATATTTAATTCCCACGAAACACTACAAATTTGATATTGCAGTAGTACAAGTGAAGAAAGAGTTTTAGAGACAATTTGTGAAGTCAAGTCTTTATACTGGAGTTGTCCAATTTCTTGTAATACATTTCTATGGCATGTATATAAGTCTAGAAAGTGAAAATGAGAAAAAGTTTGAACTAAAACTGAGGGATATTAATGAAACTTCAAAAATTAACCCAAAAAGGATTGCAAAAGTAAAGTGTCTAACAGAAATGAGTTATGATCGGTGAATGTAAAACAAAGTTTGTAAAAAATAAGGAATTATTAAATGCTGCATCATTGAAATCAAGAATCAAATGAACTCAAAAGATCTAGCATGGCAGATATAAGAACTCAATTATTTAGACAATAAATCTAGTAATTATAGCTTTCAAGGATCTTTATAAAGTTTTATCGTTGACTTTTGAAATTGTAGCCCTTTTTCCTATAAGCACACCATTAAAATTCAAAATATCATCACTTATGACTTTCAATATCATTCTGTATAGTGATGTCCATTTCCTTGTACCGGTCATTGTTGGTAAGAAGAATAGCGCCTGCAATTTATTTTATTTTGCTAATGATCTAGTGTATTATAAATTTCATGTATCTATAACTTGAAGATTAAATCCCTTTTCAATTTTTTCTAGCTTAAATTTCAAATTTTGATTACAATTCCTCTAAAACTACGATTAATCCAAATGCTACCTTTTTTTTTTTTTATTTTTCAGTTAAAAAAATCTATAATGTAAGTTTATCCTGATAATGTATACTAAAGCTCTATTTTATTTTTATTTAGCATGGTATTGTTCATCTCAGCAATACAATAAGACTATTAATTTTATTGTGCATGTAATTTAACATATATTTAGCATAAGGCTCTTATTATTAATGCAAATATATATGGTAATACCACACCTACTTGTCTAAAAAGTCAACATGTGTGTGTGTCCTTTTGAAATCTATACTATAAATGAACGTGTAAATTTGATATGAGATAATGGTAACAAATGAAAGAATTTTAATAATATTCACAAATATAAGCTTTTCACTCTATACACATAACATTACATTTATAATATAAATACAAACTCAAAAAAAGTTCATCAACAATACTTCTAACCCAGATCATTCATTGGATAATAAGACTTGTATCACCGATATAAAAAGGAAGAAAAATATTAATTAATGATGCATATGGCATAAGGTTTTGAGGGTAAAGAATACTATAACAACCTACTATTTTACCACACACAAACTAGCACATAAATTCATCATTGAAAAAGAAGGCCTAGTTGAACTTGTTGATATTTTGACTCGGCCTTATGACATAAATTTAAATTTGTAACCATATTTTAAAGTTAGTATCAGAAGCCAAAAATACCTCATTTTTGAAATAATACTTTTAAAAAGTGTATTTAATGGGAAAAAAATTATAAGTCAAATACACCCACTCACCCTTAACCTTTTATAAAAATCAATTAAAAAGGGTACTTTAAGGGAAACAAAAAAATATTAGTCATTTAAATCCGTATGTGCTTTTATATATGTGTCCATATAGATAGATAGACGAGGGATATGCAAAAAGGTTGTAAATCTGATAGCTTCCACTTCTTCTTAATTTATCTGATTCTTCTTGATTTCTAACCTAAGATTATCTTTTTTTTACCTTGTTTCAGTCTGCATCGTGTTTGGAGTATTAAAAACATGATGTGAATTTCATGTTTCATATTTTAGGTATCTGACTGGCAACGTCCTAACAGGGCCTCTTCGAAATGGGTCAAGGACAGAGCTGCTAAATGGTATGTTTATCTTGTATAAGTTGGTGCTCATGCTTCTAATATCAGAGATTATGGTTGTACATGCGTGCCAACAAATCTACCCCGAACCAAATTTGTTGTGTCGAGTTTGGAAGTATCCTTCCATGAATCTGACAAGGACGTCAAGAGTACCTAGCTAGCTACCTTTTTTCGGGAGGCATTGTCCGTTGGTGGGATTGGTTCTGGACCTAAGAAACGATGATATTGATTATACCATCTTGTGTGGCTCTGCTTGGCTCTTGTTATTTTTATTGCTTTTCCATCCGGAACAATCTTGACGTTGAGCCCTCAAGTCAAATGATTCTCTCTCTAGCAATGGCTCACTCTTCATAAACCTTTACCGGAGATACACTGCAAGATATGTACTGTTAAAACTGTTTGGTATGTAGGGGTACAGACGCTGCTAGTGTCAAAGGCCCCGAACCAAATACAATTTTTTTTTTCAGTGCGTGCAAATGTCTCAAACATCTCTTTGACTTAAATCTTCCACACTAATCTATTTTCATTTCTAGTTTGACATAAGTCACATGATCTTCTTCACATATATTCTACCAAGTATGATTAGACTCATATGCTTGCCTGCAGGAAAATAGATCTATCTTACAACAATTTTTCGGAAAGCTCTGTGCCATTGGATTATTGTCCAGAAACCTTGTAAGCCTCTTGTGCAACATGTAGTACTCTTCTATGTTCGATTTGAGTAGAAGTTCAACTAAGAGTTGCCTTCCGTGGTTTCATCAGAAATTTGTACAGAAGCTTTTCTGGAGGGAACAACTCGTAAGATAAAATCATCTTTTAACAACAATTAGTTGATTAAAGCTTGGTTTACTTTACTAGATAGGCACTTGCTTAATTATCCCTTTTCTGTGTGATTTAATCCAGAGTACTTGGTAGGTGCGTGAGTCCTTGTTCAACGGGTAAGCAAATAACTTTAAAAATTTAGCACAAACTTCTGTTGATTTTATGTAATAAAGTTGTCTAGCCGTTTACTTATAAAATTTCCTCCACTTGAAAAGCAAATTGCTTTTCATAGGAATGTTTTTTTCTCCAATGGTAAACATTAAAAAGGATTAGCTGCCATATCAAATGAAGGGGAAAACAAATATGCTGGCGAGCATTTAAGCATTTAATTTAAAATCCTATTTCCCAAAAATGTAAAATGGACTCTGTTGTTGTCGGGCATAATGAGTATAGAGTTTCTGATTAAACAATATTGTACAACAAAGGGCTTCCCGTTCTCTTCTTCTATCACTTTTATTGTTAATTGTTAATCAACAATTAGTACGTGTTCCTTTTTCCATAGATATGTATGCATTGCACATTAATTGTGGTGGAAGCACGACTACCATTGGAAAGACAACGTATGAAGCGGATCAAAACTCAGCAGGTGAAGCAAAATTTAATCCTTCCCCCAAAAATTGGGGTACTAGCAGCACTGGACAATTTTGGGACCGTCGAAGCACATCAGCTGAATACACAGCAGAAAATGTTTCTGTTCTAAGGATGAATGACTCTGAATTGTACACAAGAGCTCGGCTCTCTCCTTTATCTCTCACTTATTATGCCCGTTGCTTAGCAAATGGAAACTATATTGTCACGCTTCACTTTGCGGAGATAGTTTACAGAGACAATCGATCTTATCAGAGCCTTGGAAGACGAGTCTTTGATGTTTACATACAGGTAGCTTATTACATCATCTACCACATCTTTTAGTACGTAGTATTACCTCCGTCCCTTTATAAATGAGACGCTTTTGACATCTTAAGTGTTTAGAAGACTAGAAATATATATTTGAAATTTACTTGAGAAGTCAAAAGATTTAGAAACTTAATTTTTTGGAGGGAAGAAGTAGAAATCTCAATGATTGCAATGCAATAGCTTTTGACAGGCTGAACGGAAACTGAAGGACTTTGATATCAAAAATGAAGCACAGGGGGTTGATAAGGCCGTGAAAAGAATATTTAAAGCAGTTGTGAGTGATAAAATCTTAGAAATCCGCTTTCAGTACATTGGGAAAGGGACAACCACTGTAGGATCTTATGGCCCTCTGGTATCTGCTATTTCAATAGAGTCTGGTTAGTCCTTCTCTTTTTACTGTATGTGTGTCCATTCTGACATCACTTTGAGATTATTTCTGGTTTCTGTCCTTTTGATCCAACTTGAATAGTTCGTAGTACGTCTGTTTTGCTGTTTTTAGATTTCAAGCCTCCTGATCCCACCCCTCTTCAGTTCAAGCTTCCTGACAATAGAAAAAAGAAGATAATCATTGCTATTGGAGTTTCGGCATTAGGGTTATGCCTCATTCTCTCACTTATTGGTATTGCTTGGTGGAGTGGACATTTAGGAGGCAGAAGATCAAGATCAAGGGAACAAGGTATTGTAACTTTACCGTCTCAATGCAGTTCGGTTCGCAAGGAAGTACCAAAATTTTGTTATAAGTGTGGGAACATGAATTGCAGTATGATGTACAATGACCGTTTTTAGTAAACTCATTTTATAGTACAATAGCAATTCAATTCTCACATTGTCAAGTAAATACAACCACCGTCTTAGGGACTTCACAATTTCCTAGTTCTCATTACTCAAGAAGAAATTACTTTAGATAAAGAGCAAGACGTAGGACAGATGAAGATGCAGTTAGTGCTTCATAAACTTTCAGAAGCAATTCATAAGCTTAACTTGTTCTTCTACAGATCTAACACACTTAGATTTGCAGACTGGCTTATTTACATATAGGCAGATTAAAGCTGCTACAAACAACTTCGACGCTGCAAATAAGCTCGGAGAAGGTGGTTTTGGTTCTGTCTACAAGGTATTTAGCAACTAATTTCATTTTGCTTTTCTTCATTTTTCTATTTCTGTATTTTTTGCACTTAATCATTTGGCGTTCATGTGATTATGAAATTTGAAGATAAGACCTCAGCAATAAGAGGTTTACTTAAATCCGCCACTTCTGTTTCAATGACAGGGTCTTTTGTTAGATGGCACAGTAATTGCTGTTAAGCAACTTTCTTCGAAATCAAAGCAAGGAAGTCGTGAATTTGTTAATGAAATAGCCATGATTTCTGGTTCACAACACCCAAATCTTGTAAGGTTGTACGGATGCTGTATAGAAGGCAAGCACTTACTGTTGGTGTACGAGTACATGGAGAATAATAGCCTCGCCCATGCTCTATTCGGTAAGTCAATGTTTTAAGTGACTAATTACATTAGCTTAATCAAATTTAGTAAGAAACAAAATGATAATTTTCCACAAACTGCTAATCTGTTCATTTCTTGTTACATTTAGTAATATTTGGTTGTGCTACTTTTGAAAATATCAGGTCAAGAGGGATCGCCTTCATATTTAGATTGGCCTTCCAGACAAAGAATTTGTATTGGCATAGCAAAAGGGTTGGTGTATCTGCATGAGGAATCTCCTCTAAAAATTGTTCATAGAGACATCAAAGCCACCAATGTACTGCTTGATAGTGATCTTAACGCAAAGATATCGGACTTCGGTTTGGCCAAGCTTGATGAAGAGGAAAATACCCACATTAGCACTAGAGTTGCTGGAACAATGTAAGATGTCATTTTCTTCCTTCTCCAAGTAGATTCTTAAATCTTGTTGCTTAATTTGAAGTTGCTCATTCAAAAGAAATATAAGACTAATACGTGGTTACTTCGGCTTTGTGAAACCATTGCTGCAGAGGTTACATGGCACCAGAATATGCACTATGGGGTCACTTAACCTACAAAGCAGACGTCTATAGTTTTGGGGTGGTTGCACTGGAGATGGTTGCTGGAAAGAACAACGTGAAATATCGTCCCGGTGAGGACTATGCTTGTCTTCTCGACTGGGTAAGAGCGCCTGCCTTTTAGCGTTTCAGCTTTTGTTTGGTTATATCTATTGCCATTGTGGTGGTGTGGAGGTTAGCATGTCTTATGGTTTATTTCATTTCAGGCTTTTGTTCTACAACGAAAGGGAAGTTTGATGGAGCTAATGGATCCAAGATTGGGTTCAAATTTCGACAAAAAGGAGGCAATAAGAATGATCAAAGTTGCTCTGCTATGCGCTAATCCATCTCCCGCGCTTAGGCCCATGATGTCTGCAGTAGTGGGCATGCTTCAAGGTCATATCAGCGTTCAGGAAGTAAACATTGGTTCAAGTGTCTATGGTGGTGACTTGATGTTTCAATCCCTGAGCGACACATATAATGAGATGCGACCAGATAATGCAAGTGAAACTGAAGCGCTTGCTCATTCATCTGATGTAACACGCAATGACTCTTCCTCCACATCTTATGCAGCACGCAATGAAACTGAAGCCCTTGCTCGTTCCTCTGATCTGTACAAAGTCGATCTTCATTTTCCATAGTAAAAGAGTGATTATAGCTGTCATTTGCCAACCGAGGAATTTTACTGTTGGTGAGTAGTCGACTAAGGTAAGTCAATGCTTGCAATTCCTCGACACGTTGAACCGACACATAATTTTGCAATTATGTGTTGGTTCTTCTTTGTATGTTGCATAGTAACAGTTATCCTCAAGATGGTGAAAGAAACTCGTCACCTAAAATGCCTATTGCTAAGAAACATTGTGTGATATGTATATATTTTCCTGGAAACTTTCTGACAATTCAGTCAAATATTTCTTGTTGCATTAAGATTACCCCTAAATCATGCAGGAATGCAAGATCGGAAATAATGCACTAGACAATGTAATCTAGTTGAGTGCCAACGGCGCAATGTGTATGGCAAGCTGGAGATTCATTGTTTTTGCGAAAAGAATAAAAGGGCAAGTCATTAATCTAGACAATGTAATCTAGTTGAGTGCCCATTCGAAAATCAACTCTTAATAAGTGCTTATATTGGCACAAAACGAGACACCCAATCCCTTGAAAAAACACATAAAAATAAGGAAACAAAATGTTACTTACCCGGGTCATATTCATTTATGTTACGAAATCGCTCTAGATAAATATGTATAGAACACGATAACCAAATAAGAAAACACAAGAAATATGAGAGAACTCAAATCCACTTTGCACAAGTCAGATTTACAACGCTCCCTCACGTATATCTCTCAACTGTTTTCCTACTCAAAGAAGGACTCTTCTTTCTTTGCCTACCCAAAGAAAGACTATCCTCTCTTTCCTACTCAGAGAAGGACTCTTCTCTCTTACCCTTAAACACAACACAAGACACCTTACTTATACTTGGAGAAAGCAGTGATCTTCTCTCTCCAAGCAATGTGGGACAATATGTCTTATATACTAAGGGTCAAGTTGCAACCTTCTTTGAGTAACCGACGTGAGACATAAATACAAGACATATATCAACAATCTCCACCTTGGCTTGTATTAACAAACCACTCCACGAGGAAAGTGTAGTATGCCTTGAGTACCTTCTTCAGGTACTCCACCTTGCATCCCCTTTAAAGGTAGGGATACACTCCACCTTGAACTCAACAAGAAAGAAGATGAATCAAGCTCAAGCAATGCTTGAACTTCTCTGTCGTGACTGTCTTCGTGAGCATATCAGCAGCGTTGTCATTAGTGTGAACCTTATGCACGACAATTTGTTTAGAATTAATCCATTCCCGGACCCTATGATAACGTACATCAATATGCTTGGTCCTTGCATGGAAAACCTGATTCTTTGCCAAATCCAATGCACTCTGACTGTCACACTGTAACAAAACACCACGCTGCTTGAAGCCAAGCTCCTCTACCAGTCCCTTTAACCATATTGCCTCCTTAGCTGCCTCTGTCAATGCCATGTACTCTGCCTCTGTAGTTGACAATGCTGTCGTAGACTATAACATTGATTTCTAACATATCGGTCCTCCATAGAATGTAAAAATATATCCAGTCGTGGACCTCCTGGAATCCAAGTCCCCAGCATAATCAGAATCCACAAAGCCAGAAACCTCACCTTTTGCCCCATCACGATCAAACATGATGCCAGGGTTCGAACCTGTTAGGTAACGGAAGATCCACTTCACTGCATC
>JAVXUO010002066.1:0-93577 GCA_033065855.1 Escallonia rubra | reverse complement strand
ATATGAAAACATCGACCATGATTTCTCTTATTCACACAATGATGAACGACTTATGCATGTGCCTGTCATCAGAAGCACACAGCTTTGCATGAGTTCCTATTAGCTCAAGAAAAGAAAAAGAGATGGAAACCATCTCCACTCTGATGCAAGTCTACCATGAGTCAAGTCTATGCAAGTCAAGTCTATTTTACTATGCTTCGAAGCAAGTCAAGTCTCTAATGCTTATCTTATTTATTTTAATATGCTTTGAAGGGGACACGATGTAACCGCCTTTATATTAATGGTAGGATTCTTAACTCTTTAAAAAAAAAAATGCTTTAAAGGAAAAGTGGAATTGGAGCACAGACCGGGAATCTTCCGGAGGAGGAACGAAATCCTTATAAAGGCAAAATAGATTGCGTGCAATGATGATAAGGATTAAAAGAAACACAAATCCTTCAAGATATTAAAATTTGACACAAACAGGATTGATCGGGCAACGCGCTGATTTAGACTTAAAAAATCAGTATAGTCTTACCTCGACTTGTGCAATTCAACGCAATAGTCTTGATATTCTTAGATAAACTATCTATATACGTATATAAAAACACGTGTGGGCTTAAATGATTAATCTTTTCTTTCTTTAATACATCCTTTTTAAATTGAAATCTTCCTAAAAGATTAGGGGTAATTAGGGGTGATTGGTGTTTTTTTAGTTAAAACTTTCTTTTTTCATTAAATACCCTTTTTGAATTAAATGGTAATTAAAAAATAAGGGTATTTTTTTATTTTTCATAAGATATCAAGTCTCTTCCTTAAAATACTCTTATTGGAATATATTCTTTTGTTAGAGTTAAAGGTTGTTTCTTTTGACTTAAAACTTTTTTTTCTCATTAATTACCCTTTTTGGAAAGGTGTGCTACTAATTTTTTTTTTAACTTCTCTATAAAATCAAGCCTCTTTTATTAAAATATCCTTATTGGGCACATATGTTTTTGTGTTAGAGATAAGTGTTGTTTTGACTTTTATGGAAAAAAAATGCTATGAAAATCCTATAAAATCACCTTTGAAAAATTCCTATCAAGACCTACCAATGAAAAACCAAAAAACACTCTATTGGAATCCCACCAATAAGAGAGGCAAAAAAAAAAAAAAAATAAAATTGATCGGATATCATTTAGGTTGCTAATACATCTTTCCATCAATTTTAATAATAATAAAAAAAAAACAACTTGGTGATAACAGAGCTTTTTATAGCCTTTTATAGCTTTTATAGCCTTTCATGAGAAGCATATAGCTTTGCATGAGTTTCTATTAGCTCAAGAAAAGAAAAAGAGATGGAAATAGTACTCGATATGGCAAGAATCATCTCAACTCTCATGAACATCTTGTCTGTTTTGCTATGCATTGAAGCAAGTGGCATTGCAGCACAGACTGGCAAGCTTCCTGAGGAGGAAGGCAAGGCTTCTTTCACGTTCTTCATTCTTTTGTTTGTCCTCTGTGAATTTGCAAGTAGACCAAACAACTCCAGAAAGTAAAGCTATCAAATGTTTTTATATCATGCTTGGTAGAATGTAAAGCTGTAGGAAGTGGAAGGAGGGATGACAAGTTTTTCTTCGATAAACTGTTGTCCCTCCAAGCAAAATTAACTAAGGGTGAATCAACTGCATGTTATTGGAAATGTCATGTCGAAACTGAACCGCAACAAGTCTCGTCAGAGCTTGTCTATATATGCTTGACCACCAATCTCCTCAACTTTGGTCTTATATGATTGTCATTCGACAGTAGTGTAGATAATTTCGTTATGCATTCAACTTGTATCCAACAAATCTCAGAACGATAGAATGAGTTCAATTTGTGCAGTGAATGCTCTCAAGGAAATAGCTGAACAGTTGGGTAAAAGTGACTGGGATTTCAATCTGAATCCTTGTGATGGGAACTCTGGAGGTAGGAGTGGTGTCGTCTTATGCGATGGCCCTAACAGGGATGGTGTGTCTCACGTCACGGAAATGTATACTTCTTTTCAACACTATAAACTCGTGTTCGCTGTTTTACAAGTATAGGAAGGAAACAAGCCAAATTTGAAATTTATTAATTAACGTTTGTACGGAGGCCAAATGTAACATTCTCCTCATTCATGTTGTACACTTAGAACTTCATCTCATCTTGAATCTTCTTCTTGCTGAAACAGATCTCTCACAGCGCAGGATCTTGCTGGTACACTTCCACCATCACTGGCAAAATTACCTTTTATCAAAATAATGTAAGGGTTTCCGAATCACGCTTGTTAATCATACATTTAGGTTGGCATTTTATATTTTCATTAGCATAACATTGCTATCTAATGTTTGCAGTAATCTAAGTCGCAACTACCTCAATGGTACAATCCCCCCCGAGTGGGCTTCTACCAAATTGAAAAACTTGTGAGTTGTTCCTACAAATTACATTTAAAGCTAGTCAAATATCTCAATCCTCTCAAATTTTAAGTTAACAAGGTAAAACTGTGGCAGGTGCGTCAATGAGAATCGCTTATCAGGACCAATCCCAGAGTACTTGGGGAACATAACCACTCTCACATCTATGTGTGTCTTACATCATTCTCTCTCTCGCTACACACACACACACGTGTCAGAAGAAACACTATGGAGTTCTATTCGTTGTAATAATGTAGTACCTTAAAAGGGAATTTTTAAGTTTTCAGGACTTTAGGCAACAATCTGTTTAGTGGGACTGTTCCAGCTGAGCTCGGCAGGCTGGTCAATTTAGAGCTTCTGTGAGGCCCTTCTCTTCCACAAATTTAATTTATCTAATCAGTGACATTCTTAAATTATTTAGGAATCTACATCAAATAAGTCTATTCAGTGGCTTGTACCCTCCCTCCCCCTCTTCTTTCTATTTCTCATTATAGCATTTTAATCGCCAACAATCTTACTGGAGGGTTGCCATTGGAGCTCAATAACCTAACCGGGTTGTCAGAACTGTAAGTAAATTTGTGATCCTTTTGTAAATTACAAAAATAAGCTTTTCAATATGGTCTTTTCCTTTTTTGCTTCACTTGTCTTTTTCCTTGCACTTTCCCATGTAATTAATACATTGAGTCAGTGCAGTAGGCTAGGCAGCAACAACTTCACTGGGAAAATGCCTAGTTTTGAGAACTGGAAACAACTTGGGATATTGTAAGTTATTTTGCTACGACTGTTCATTAACAGTTTCGAACAGTAATATTTTCCTGCTCCGATTTAGTTTACATGATATCTGTCACCAACAGAGAAATCCAGGGTAGTGGTTTTGAAGGCCCCATACATTCTAGCATTTCCCTCTTGAGCAATTTAAAGGAATTGTAAGTTATGCTTTTTAATGTCTGGTTAAGATCAGTACTGTGGTGAAAGACATTTGTTTAACTGAGAGCTCTATTTGCAGAAGGATTAGCGACTTAAATGGAGAAGGTTCAGAATTTCCAGTGCTAAGTAACATGACTGGAATAAACAAGTTGTGAGTCATAGACATGATTGCAGACAAATATTAGGTTCAAAGTTTCTTAACTCTATTCTCCAGTCATTATGTTTGGCAACTTTGGTCTATGTTGCAGGATGCTGAGGAGCTGTAATATATCTGGCAAGATCCCTGATTATATAGCAGATATGACGGCATTGAATACATTGTAACTCTTCCACTTCCAGTTTTATTTTCTTAACATTTTCCCGAGTTCCATTTGTACATTGTACGCAGTGTGTTTGGAGTCCATGACCACTGTTTCTTATTCTTCATATGCAGTCTTATTCTTCATAACCACTGTTTCTAACATTTATATCTTGGTCATGAATAGAGACCTTAGCTTTAACAAGTTGGAAGGAGAGATTCTGAATCTTAACTTGAATTCTACTCACTTTTCATTTTGAGATTGTTCCTTGTACGCTCTTGTTATTCAGTACATAAATTCATTTCATTTTATCTATGAATTGTATGCTCTTGTTCTTCAGTACAGAATTTAATTTGAATTGCATATCACTTTTCCTTACACTAAAAAGGATCAAGTATTTTGCATGTTATATAGTGATTTGAAATAAAAATGTTATAAACCTTAGCAAAAAAAAAAAAAAAACTAATTAGAATTAATTAGTATGACTATTTTAATTATACCATAACAAGCAAATCAATTGTTAACAGCTAAGAAAAGACTCGAATTATGTAAAGTTTATTGCACAATATGTGGTCTTAATTTAAACCCAAATTATTAACGTAAATTATTACCAATACCTGTTACTATAGATCATATTTATATTTATTTCTTTTGTCACATCAAGTCGCCGCTAAAGAAAAATCTAGATGTTCCATATTATATCTTATTATCCAAGATACACTGTCATTACATTTAGTTTCAAACACCTTGCACAAACATTTAATTCTCACGAAACACTACAAATTTGATATTGCAGTAGTACAATTGAAGAAAGAGTTTTAGAGACAATTTGTGAAGTCAAGTGTTTAAATTGGAGTTGTCCAATTTCTTGTAATACATTTCTATGGCATGTATATAAGTCTAGAAAGTGAAAATGAGAAAAAGTTTGAACTAATACTGAGTGATATTAATGAAACTTCAAATTAAAAATTAACCCAAAAAGAATTACAAAAGTAAAGTGTCTAATAGAAACGAGTTATGATTGGTGAATGTAAAACAAAGTTTGTAAAAAATAAGGAATTATTAAATGCTGCATCATTAAAATCAAGAATCAAATGAACTCAAAAGATCTAGCATGGCACATATAAGAACTCAATTATTTAGGTAATAAATCTAGTAATTGTAGCTTTCAATGATCTTTATAAAGTTTTATTGTTGACTTTTGAAATTGTAGCCCTTTTTCCTATAAGCACACCATTAAAATTCAAAATATCATCACTTATGACTTTCAATATTATTCTTTATCCATCTCATTTCATTCTGTATAGTGATGGCCATTTCCTTGTAGTGGTCATTGTTGGTAAGAAGAATAGCGCCTGCAGTTTATTTTATTTTGCTAATGATCTAGTGTATTATAAATTTCATGTATCTATAACTTGAAGATTAAATCCCTTTTCAATTTTTTCTAGCTTAAATTTCAAATTTTGATTACAATTCCTCTAAAACTACGATTAATCTAAATGCTACCTTTTTTCCCTATTTTTCAGTTAAAAAAAATCTATAATGTAAGTTTATCCTGATAATGTATACTAAAGCTCTCTTTTTTTTTTTCGCATGGTATTGTTCATCTCAGCAATACAATAAGACTATTAATTTTATTGTGCATGTAATTTAACATATATTTAGCGTAAGGCTCTTATTATTAATGCAAATATATATGGTAATACCACACCTACTTGTCTAAAAAGTCAACATGTGTGTGTGTGTCCTTTTGAAATGTATACTATAAATCAACGTGTAATTTTAATATGAGATAATGGTAATAAACGAAATAATTTTAATAATATTCACAAATCTAAGCTTTTCACTCTATACACATAACATTACATTTATAATATAAATACAAACTCAAAAAAAGTTCATCAACAATACTTCTAACCCAGATCATTCATTGGATAATAAGACTTGTATCACCAATATAAAAAGGAAGAAAAATATTAATTAATGATGCATATGGTATAAGGTTTTGAGTGTAAAGAATAATATAACAACCTACTATTTTACCACACACAAACTAGCAAATAAAATCATCATTGAAAAAGAAGGCCTAGTTGAACTTGTAGATAAATACTCAGCCTTGTGACGGTAAATTTAAATTTGTAACCATATGTTAAAGTTAGTATCAGAAGCCAAAAATACCTCATTTTTGAAATAATACCTTTAAAAATTGTATTTATTGGGAAAAAAATTATAAGTCAAATACACCCTTACTCACCCTTAACCTTTTAGAAAAATCAATTAAAAAGGTACTTTAAGGGAAACAAAAAAAGATTAGTCATTTAAATCCGTATGTGCTTTTATATATGTGTCCATATAGATAGATAGACGAGGGATATGCAAAAAGGTTGTAAATTGATAGCTTCCACTTCTTCTTAATTTATCTGATTTTTCTTGATTTCCAACCTTGTTTCAGTCTGCATCGTGTTTGGAGTATTAAAAACATGATGTGAATTTCATGTTTCATATTTTAGGTATCTGACTGGCAACATCCTAACAGGGCCTATTCTGAAATGGGTCAAGGACAGAGCTACTGATCAATGGTATGTTTATCTTGTATAAGTTGGTGCTCATGCTTCTAATATCAGAGATTATGGTTGTACATGCATGCCAACAAATCTACCCTGAACCAAATTTGTTGTGTCGAGTTTGGAAGTATCCTTCCATGAATCTGACAAGGATGTCGAGAGTACCTAGCTAGCTACCCTTTTCTGGGAGGCATTGTCCGTTGGTGGGATTGGTTCTGGACCTAAGAAACGATGATATTGATTATACCATCTTGTGTGGCTCTGCTTGGCTCTTGTTGTGTTTATTGCTTTTCCATCCTGAACAATCTTGACGCTGAGCCCTCAAGTCAAATGCTTCTCTCTCTAGCAATGGCTCACTCTTCATAAACCTTTACCGGAGATACACTGCAAGATATGTACTGTTAAAACTGTTTGGTACGCAGGGGTACAGACGCTTGCTAGTGTCAAAGGCCCCGAACCAAATACAACCTTTTTTTTTTTCAGTGCGTGCAAATGTCTCAAACATCTCTTTGACTTAAATCTTCCACACTTATCTATTTTCATTTCTAGTTTGACATAAGTCACATGATCTTCTTCACATATATTCTACCAAGTATGATTAAACTCATATGCTTGCCTGCAGGAATATAGATCTTTCTTACAACAATTTTTCGGAAAGCTCTGTGCCATTGGATTATTGTCCAGAAACCTTGTAAGCCTCTTGTGCAACATGTACTCTTCTATGTTCGATTTGAGTAGAAGTTCAACTAAGAGTTGCCTTCCGTGGTTTCATCAGAAATTTGTACAGAAGCTTTTCTGGAAGGAACCACTCGTAAGATAAAATCATCTTTTAGTAACAATTAGTTGATTAAAGCTTGGTTTAGTTTACTAGATAGGCACTTTGCTTAATTGTCCTTTTTCTGTGTGATTTGATCCAGAGTACTTGGTAGATGCCTGAGTCCTTGTTCAACGGGTAAGCAAATAACTTCTAAAATTTTGCACAAACTTGTTGATTTTATGTAATAAAGTTGTCTCCAACGGTAAACATTATTTAAAAAAGGATTAGTTGCCATATCAAATGAAGGGGAAAACAAATATGCTGGCGAGCATTTAAGCATTTAATTTAAAATCCTATTTTCCAAAAATGTAAAATGGACTCTGTTGTTGTCGGGCATAATGAGTATAGAGTTTCTGATTAAACAATATTGTACAACAAAGGGCTTCCCGTTCTCTTCTTCTATCACTTTTATTGTTAATTGTTAATCAACAATTAGTACGTGTTCCTTTTTCCATAGATATGTATGCATTGCACATTAATTGCGGTGGAAGCACGACTACCATTGGAAAGACAACGTATGAAGCGGATCAAAACTCAACAGGTGAAGCAAAATTTAATCCTTCCCCCAAAAATTGGGGTACTAGCAGCACTGGACAATTTTGGGACCGTCTATCCACATCAAATGAATACACAGCAAAAAACGTTTCTGTTCTAAGGATGAGTGACTCTGAATTGTACACAACAGCTCGGCTCTCTCCTTTATCTCTCACTTATTATGCCCGTTGCTTAGCAAATGGAAACTATACTGTCACGCTTCACTTTGCGGAGATAATTTTCAGAGACAATCAATCTTATCAGAGCCTTGGAAGACGAGTCTTTGATGTTTATATACAGGTAGCTTAAAACATCATCTACCACATCTTTTAGTACATAGTATTACCTCCGTCCCTTTATAAATGAGACGCTTTTGACATCTTAAGTGTTTAGAAGACTAGAAATATATATTTGAAATTTACTTGAGAAGTCAAAAGAATTAGAAACTTAATTTTTTGGAGGGAAGAAGTAGAAATCTCAATGATTGCAATGCAATAGCTTTTGACAGGCTGAACGGAAACTGAAGGACTTTGATATCAAAAATGAAGCACATGGGGTTGATAAGGCCGTGAAAAGAATATTTAAAGCAGTTGTGAGTGATAAAATCTTAGAAATCCGCTTTCAGTACACTGGGAAAGGGACAAACACTATCCCGGTTCCAGGAATTTATGGCCTTCTGGTATCTGCTATTTCAATAGAGTCTGGTTAGTCCTTCTCCTTTTACTGTACGTGTGTCCATCCTGACATCAGTTTGAGATTATTTCTGGTTTCTGACTTTTGATCCAACTTGAATAGTTCGATATAATCATGGAAGAAAAAACTGCATGTACTAAAATCATTTGACATCGTAGTGCGTCTGTTTTGCTGTTTTTTAGATTTCAAGCCTCCTGACAATAGAAAAAAGAAGATAATCATTGCTATTGGAGTTTTGGCTTCAGGGTTATGCCCCATTCTCTCACTTATTGGTATTGCTTGGTGGAGTGGACATTTAGGAGGCAGAAGATCAAGATCAAGGGAACAAGGTATTGTAACTTTACCGTCTCAATACAGTTCGGTTCGCAAGGAAGTACCAAAATTTTATTATCATTGTGGGAACATGAATTGCAGTATGATGTACAATGACCGTTTTTAGTAAACTCATTTTATAGTACAATAGCAATTCAATTCTCACATTGTCAAGTAAATACAACCACCGTCTTAGGGACTTCACAATTTCCTAGTTCTCATTACTCAAGAAGAAATTACTTTAGATAAAGAGCAAGACGTTGGACAGATGAAGATGCAGTTAGTGCTTCATAAACTTTCAGAAGCACTTCATATGCTTAACTTGTTCTTCTACAGATCTGAGACAATTAGATTTGCAGACTGGCTTATTTACATATAGGCAGATTAAAGCTGCTACAAACAACTTCGACGCTGCAAATAAGCTCGGAGAAGGTGGTTTTGGTTCTGTCTACAAGGTATTTAGCAACTAATTTCATTTTGCTTTTCTTCGTTTTTCTATTTCTGTATTTTTTGCACTTAATCATTTGGCGTTCATGTGATTATGAAATTTGAAGATAAGACCTCAGCAATAAGAGGTTTACTTAAATCCGCCACTTCTGTTTCAATGACAGGGTCTATTGTTAGATGGCACAGTAATTGCTGTTAAGGAGCTTTCTTCGAAATCAAAGCAAGGAAGTCGTGAATTTGTCAATGAAATAGCCATGATTTCTGGTTCACAACACCCAAATCTTGTAAGGTTGTACGGATGCTGTATAGAAGGCAAGCACTTACTGTTGGTGTACGAGTACATGGAGAATAATAGCCTCGCCCATGCTCTATTCGGTAAGTCAATGTTTTAAGTGACTACTTACATTAGCTTAATCAAATTTAGTAAGAAACAAAATGATAATTTTCCACAAACTGCTAATCTGTTCATTTCTTGTTACATTTAGTAATATTTGGTTGTGCTACTTTTGAAAATATCAGGTCAAGAGGGATCGCCTTCATATTTAGATTGGCCTTCCAGACAAAGAATTTGTATTGGCATAGCAAAAGGGTTGGTGTATCTGCATGAGGAATCTCCTCTAAAAATTGTTCATAGAGACATCAAAGCCACCAATGTACTGCTTGATAGTGATCTTAACGCAAAGATATCGGACTTCGGTTTGGCCAAGCTTGATGAAGAGGAAAATACCCACATTAGCACTAGAGTTGCTGGAACAATGTAAGATGTCATTTTCTTCCTTCTCCAAGTAGATTCTTAAATTTTGTTGCTTAATTTGAAGTTGCTCATTCAAAAGAAATATAAGACTAATACGTGGTTACTTCGGCTTTGTGAAACCATTGCTGCAGAGGTTACATGGCACCAGAATATGCACTATGGGGTCACTTAACCTACAAAGCAGACGTCTATAGTTTTGGGGTGGTTGCACTTGAGATAGTTGCTGGAAAGAACAACGTGAAATATCGTCCCAGTGAGGACTATGTTTGTCTTCTCGACTGGGTAAGAGCGCCTGCCTTTTAGCATTTCAGCTTTGTTTGGTTATATCCATTGCCATTGTGGTGGTGTGGAGCTTAGCATGTCTCATGGTTTATTTCATTTCAGGCTTTTGTCCTACAACGAAAGGGAAGTTTGATGGAGCTAATGGATCCAAGGTTGGGTTCAAATTTCGACAAAAAGGAGGCAATAAGAATGATCAAGGTTGCTCTGCTATGTGCTAATCCATCTCCCGCGCTTAGGCCCATGATGTCTGCAGTAGTGGGCATGCTTCAAGGTCATATCAGCGTTCAGGAAGTAAACATGGATCCAAGTATCTATGGTGATGACTTGATGTTTCAATCCCTGAGTGACACATATAATGAGATGCGACCAGATAATGCAAGTGAAACTGAAGCGCTTGCTCATTCATCTGATGTAACACGCAATGACTCTTCCTCCACATCTTATGCAGCACGCAATGAAACTGAAGCCCTTGCTCGTTCCTCTGATCTGTACAAAGTCGATCTTCATTTTCCATAGCAAAAGAGTGATTATAGCTGTCCTTTGCCAACCGAGGAATTTTACTGCTGGTGAGTAGTCGACTAAGGTAAGTCAATGCTTGCAATTCCTCGACGCGTTGAACCGACACATAATTTTGCTATTATGTGTTGATTCTTCTTTGTATGTTGCATAATAACAGTTATCCTCAAGATGGTGAAAGAAACTCGTCACCTAAAATGCCTATTGCTAAGAAACATTGTGTGATATGTATATATTTTCCTGGAAATTTTCTGACAATTCAGTCAAATATTTCTTGTTGCATTAAGATTACCCCTAAATCATGCAGGAATGCAAGATCGGAAATCTCAAAAGAAAATTGCAAATAATGCACTAGACAATGTAATCTAGTTGAGTGCCAACGGCGCAATGTGTATGGCAAGCTGGAGATTCATTCTTTTTGCGAAAAGAATAAAAGGGCAAGTCATTAATCTAGACAATGTAATCTAGTTGAGTGCCCATTCGAAAATCAACTCTTAATAAGTGCTTATATTGGCACAAAACGAGACACCCAATCTCTTGAAAAAACACATAAAAATAAGGAAACAAAATGTTACTTACCCGGGTCATATTCATTTATCATTACATTCTCCACAAAAATGATGCATGGACTACATTGTTTTTCGAGTTTTCTTAATGATTCCTCTTCATGTGGAAGGAATAGCCAAAGTTAATCAATACAGTTATCGGTAACATCGACCAAAAAATCAATTGCACATAAGCATTTTTCCTTTAAGGCGCAATACATTTGGGCAGCTGAAGACATTGAGCAAAAGATCAAGTGCACTTGTGTATTGTTCCTTTAAGGCGCAGTACATTTGGACAGCTGAAGAAGATAAACCCTATAAAGAAGATGAAGCAAACACCCAGAATCTGGTGACCAGCCCCTTAGAGAATGTGAGCATCCACTATAAAAGACATAATTCAAATTAGACCTGAACATAAGATATGATTGGGCGAGGACATATTCAATTTGGACAGTCAAAGAATTAGACTGTATATTTAGCAATAATCCGTAAACTGTTAATACCAATAAAAAATTATGGTAGGGTAACCCGTCAAATTTTTTTGGTTGCAAAGTTAAATTGTTGTACCTATTCATGCTTTTCATGAGAAACGTAAATGGAGGGATGTGTAAGTAGTAAAAAAGGGTGTGTAAATAGCATCAATCTTGCTGTATTCTAACATTTCGGTTTTTTCCTTCTGTTTTTTTTTTTTTTTTTGTATGTATGTGAAGAAACAAGATGGAGCGAAAGAAATGAAGGAGTTATAACAGTGAAGAGACTCCAGCATATTTAACTTATGCTCAACGTCACCACACACACTATCATGTAATTCTACCACCGGATCTTAGAATAGTGCATCTCAGTTTGTTGATATTTATGTGACCATAAATTGTTTCTATATCAAAAGTGTTGCTGCTAAAAATATGCTCCGCGTACTTTGCGGAACCCGAGCCTGGACCGATGACCTGCAAGACAGAAAACGAGTGACAGCGGGGTGGGGTTCCCGGCGAAGAACTCTCCGATGCTTAAGTCAGAGCGCAGCTACAGGATAATAACTCTGAAAAAGCATAAAAGACACAATGTGTATCTGTGTGTGTAATTGTTCCATACCTGGGGGGTAGACCCCTTTATATAGCTGTAGGAGGAGAGTCCTAGTAGGACTAGGCTGTGGACTAATCCAATCAGGATCGTGTTAGGATCCTCGATGATCACGTCACAATCTTTAAAGACTCTTTTAGAATCCTGATAAGATAATCATAAATCTTCCAGTTTAACTGGGATTCGCCGGGTGTTCCCCAATTATTGGGAATTATATTTAAGTTATATCATAAGCCCCCCACTTCCTTAGCTAAAATGTTTGGCTGAGGAAGTTTATACCTGGTGTCTAGAGACACGCATCAGATTTGTAAGTGATTCTCATCCACTTGTAGGGGTAGCAATATTTCTCTCCTCCATGTGCTCTGACCTAAGCGGGAGCTTAAGCCTTGGAACTTTGCCCAAGTAGAGTGCTAGAATCCTAGCTCTCGAGAGCCAAGTCTTAGAATGTCGCCTGAGCAGGCTATTCGGAATCATCTTTAGAAAGACGAATCATGGGATCTCGAGATCCTTTAGGGGCCGTGCCCCACGGTAGCCTCTCTCGGAGGATGACACAAAGCTGTGCATGCAAGTTGTTGCATGTGCTAAGTGTTTGAATGTCCCCTCGAGGGGTCACCTCTCCTTTGGAGGGTGTTCATTTTGCGCAAGTGTGTGTTCTTGAGCTCGAGCCGACCACATCATGCTTGCATTTTACTTTGTCGCGAACTCTTATCATCAGCTAAGAGCTGGCAAAGAAGCCTCGCACTCACGCTTGGCTGGGTTTTGAATTGACAAAGAATGGTGGGGGGATGAAGTCCCATAGTCCTTTGCCGTTTCACGGGTTAGAACTTGAGCTCTATCACCGTTCGGATAGAACTTGAGCTCTATCCTATCACCCTTGGGGGTGTTCGTCCCTCGAGGGACCGCCCCAGAGGGCTGGTGAAGCGCGGAGCTCATGCAACTACCCTCGAGGGTTCGACGAAATTTAAGAATTCTCGTCATACACGCCCTCGGGGGCGGATAGAGCCGGAGCTCATGCAATTACCCTTGAGGGTTTGACGAAATTTAAGAGTTCTCATCGTACGCGCCCTTGGGGGTTTGACGGAACTTAGAGTCCTCGTTGTACGCGCCCTTGGGGGTTTGACGGAACTTAGAGTTCTCGTCGTACGCGCCCTCGGGGGTTTAACGAAACTTTAGAGTCCTCGTTGTACGCGCCCTTGGGGGTTTGACGGAACTTAGAATTCTCATCATATGTGCCCTCGGGGGTTTCTTGTCCTTGTTGCCGCGGTGCTAAATAAGACGTCGCAGGTCATGGAGCCCGTAATATGGTCGTTGTGGCGAACATTACTGTCTGATAAGACATAAGGCATTAAGCCTGTATGATCTCATAAAATATAAAAACCCCCGGCCTTTGAGAAGGCGTGGATATATAAAGACGGCTTTTAAGCCCATATGTTGGGCCCGATTGCAAGAAGACCTGTACGAGCAATATAGAAGACCATATCTGCCTGCTTGACTGGACGTGCACATAAAGCTAGAGGGCATGGACTCCGTCTGAGCAAGATGTCACTGATGATCAGTAGATAAGTTGTCGAATTTAATCGATTTACTGAGAAGCAACTAGATTCAGTTTGCTTGGTTGCATGAGCTTGAGCTTGCAGTTGTTCCATCCATATTAGCGATGCTATTGGCGAAGTGCTCTGATTTACTGATCGAGGTCACTGTGTGACCAAATATCAAGAGACAATAGGTAATGCTGAGTCGGTAGGATGCTGCAGCAGAAACCCTAGACGTGACTTCAAGTCACAGGGTGCTATGAATTTGCTCCTTGCTTTACGAAGCGATTTATACGTCACTGTTAATACTTGCAGGCGTAGTTTAAACCCTTACAAGAAATAAAAGTACGTGACTGAAAAACAGCTTCTGAAGCAATAAAGCATATAAAATGCAACTATGTTTTTAACACAGAATTAAGAATAGTGTTCAACACCGTGGACCCATTAAGGTTTTGTCGGTTAGACGACAGGGTGCGCTGCACTGCGTGTCGCAAGTGAGCTTAATATGCCATAAGAGTTGCATGCCCTGACTTGTGACGTGCTTGCATGAATTGACGCAATTGCATAATGTTAAACCATAAATTACATAGGTCTAGGTTAAAGAAGAGCACAAGAAACAGCCTTTAAGGAGGCTTGTTAGTGCCTAAAAGCGTAGCTGCCTCATTTTCATTGACGCGACGGTGCATGTAAAATATGCATAGATATTTAAAAAATGTAATGCACATGTTATATAAATGAGACCCTAATAGGAGTCTCGAATTTTAATTGGCCTTTTTCCTTTAAAAGCCTAATGCTTTAGAAAGCATGCGGCCTAAGTCCAATAAATAAGACTTCGTGGGTCTAAGTATTAATATGCATTTTTACTGGGCTGGAATGCAAAATTCAAAAGGAAGGGTTTCACCTGATTTAGACCGGGTCTACCCTTTCTCTTCTTTAACAAAGAAGCAGCGGCTGGCATGTCGGCGACGCCACGATGGGGGACACCGCGATGCGCGGGGAGGTCGCGGTGGAGCCGTCACATGGTCACAGATCAGGAGCATGGGTGGACGAGGTGGCGCAGATTTGCACGGAGTTCTTTGCTGCGGCGGTTCCTCCTCCATGGAACAAAGGACAGAATGGAGTTGAGGCCGCTATGGTGCAGCGCCGGTGCTTTTCCCGTGGGTGCCTGCCACGGTGGTGATGTTCTTTCTGGAGTGAGGCGGCGATGTTCAGGCAGCTCGTCGCGGTGGTGATGGTGCTCGTCGCGATGTTGACGATGGAGCCGTTAAGTAATGTTGCACCGGGTACGGCGGTGCCTTTCCAAGTTTTGCGGTGGCACTGGTGACCGTTGATGGGGGTCAACCGGTGAGGCAGCGCTAATCTAGTAGCCATTGTTGATGGCGACGTCGGGGGCGCTACTCATCGAAGTCTGGGCCGGCACGCTGTCGGCGAGGTGTCTTCGTTGTAGCGGGGCGTGGAATCGGTGGCCATGGCCATAGCTGGCGGTGGACTGCGGCGATGCTTTACCCATGGCCGTGGTGAGGCAGATCGAGAGCTGGAAGGGTGACAGTGCCAGCCCCTTATTGACAGTAGGGTGGTGACACAGCAGTGAGGCAGTAAAAGTGAGGCAATGGCGCCGTGGCGGCGCGTTGCTTGTCGTCGTGATGGAGAGGATCTAGCGGGCGACGGGGCAACAAAATGGCGACACCATAGCGATGACGTGGGTCTCCTGGTGCGCTGCTCTGGTTGAACAGCGACGTCGAGGGACGAACGACGCTGGTGGCTGTGGTGGTGCCAAGCTTGATTCTGGCTAGCGCTCGTGGCGGTTTGCGCCGATTGGCGCAAGGTGGCGTTGCTTCTCCTGCTTTCTCCCTCTATTTTTTTTAATAAAAAATTTGATCGTTGCAGCTGCTCTATCAGCTTCATGACGTTGATGGTTGTGCGACTAACAGCGTTGTTGCCCGATAAGAACGATGGCGGCCGGAGAAGTTAACGCCAGATTGTTGCAAACTTTTTTCTTTTTGTGGATGCTCTGGAAATTTTCTGACACCCGGCGGTGGCGGCGATTCTGTAGCAGTTTCGACAATTAGTCGCTAACAATTCGCGGTACAACCGTACATGTATTTTGAGGTCAAACGGCTAGGCTGACGGGTCCCACGGATGGCGCCAATCTGTTGCTGCTAAAAATATGCTCCGCGTACTTTGCGGAACCCGAGCCTGGACCGATGACCTGCAAGACAGAAAACGAGTGACCGCGGGGTGGGGTTCCCGGCGAAGAACTCTCCGATGCTTAAGTCAGA
This sequence comes from Escallonia rubra, assembly GCA_033065855.1. NCBI lineage: Eukaryota > Viridiplantae > Streptophyta > Magnoliopsida > Escalloniales > Escalloniaceae > Escallonia > Escallonia rubra. The sequence continues at coordinate 77,606 of JAVXUO010002066.1, read as the reverse complement.
GCGCAGCTACAGGATAATAACTCTGAAAAAGCATAAAAGACACAATGTGTATCTGTGTGTGTAATTGTTCCATACCTGGGGGTAGACCCATTTATATAGCTGTAGGAGGAGAGTCCTAGTAGGACTAGGCTGTGGACTAATCCAATCAGGATCGTGTTAGGATCCTCGATGATCACGTCACAATCTTTAAAGACTCTTTTAGAATCCTGATAAGATAATCATAAATCTTCCAGTTTGACTGGGATTCGCCGGGTGTTCCCCAATTATTGGGAGTTATATTTAAGTTATATCAGAAAGTTCTAGCGAACAGTGGCCCAAATCTATCAGGAGAAAAGAAAGGGTGAATTGTGTCATCAGCAGACAGCTAGACACCTTGGGTTAATTGTCTTGCCCTAGATTTTGACCAAACATGCTTGGCAAAGAATGGGCTCATAAATTCCACTGCTGAAATAAAGTTTGCAGACAAATCTGTAGTAAGGTTTGCAGACATATCTGCAGTAGTGGGCATGCTTCAAGGTCCCGCGCTGGCAATCTGGCTTCTTGGATGACTTTCTGGAATAACATATATGTATCTTAAACCATGCAATGCTACACTTCAAATAGCTTGCCACACACCAAGTAGTACAAACTAGTAGAAGCACCTTGCCAGACACTTAAAGATTTGCTCTGGAATCTTCAAAAACGGATACTAACATCGGCTTCCTTCAAATCCATGTCCAAACGGATACTAACATCGGTTTATAGTAACAATATAGTTTTAAGTCCAGATTACATGTCCAAATTCAAGATAAAATAAGTGGATTAGAAGTTCGTATTGATTGTAACAATAGTAGGAAGTTCACATTAGAAGTCCAAATTAAAAGTATAATGAGTGGACAAGAATAATAATAAGAAGTCAAGATTAGAAGTCGAAATCCAAGATAATTAAGTGGATTAGAAGTTCGTATTAATTGTAACAATTGTAGGAAGTTCACATTAGAAGTCTAAATTCAAGGTATAATAAGCGGGTTAATATTCTAGATCGACTAATTGTAATAATAATTTCAAGTCAAGATTGGAAGTCCAAATTAAACGTATAATAAGTGGGTTAATATTCCAGATTAATTGTAACAATAATTTCAAGTCAAGATTGGAAGTCTAAATTTAAGATAAGCTCAGACACCTCCAAAAAGTTGAGAATTAAAAAAGGACACGTGGTGACATTCTAAAGAGGAACCCGTCTTCTATTAATTTATTTTGAATTGATTGATTTTCCATGTACTTGTAAACAAAGAGGAGTTGGTCTTCGAGTTTTTCTCCTAAATAATACAATTTTAATACTTAATTATCTATCAATTCTCTTGTGGAACTTATTTACCCGCATACCATACTTTTAAAAATCGCAATTTAGAACCACGACTTTAAAGAAGAAAACGTGATCTAAAACCACGTTTTAATTTCCTTTTTCATTTTTTTCATCATTTATGAAAATCTAAAAAAACTCAAGAAAAAAAATTTGTAAAAAAAAAAAATAGTGCTTAAAAAATGGGATTTTGAACCACGTTTTCTTGGTTAAAGTCGTGGTTCTAAACTGCGACTTCCAAAATTGTCGTATGCGGGTAAATAAGTTTCAAAATAAAGTAGATAGGTAATTAAGTATTAAAAGAGTATTATTTAGGGAAAAACTCTCGGTCTTCTTCTACACTAAAATTATGTTCATACAACAAGTTATTACAACAGTTGCACCTAAAGCTGCCTGATAACCAAAGCGTGCTACATGCTAAACACGAGATTTCCGTAATTGGGTCCTCAACCTAGGGACCTAGCCACCTTAAGATAGAAAGGGACCGTGGTCCCCCATCCCTATAAAAAAGGAATTGTCAAATTTTTTAGTTCTTTTTTATATTTAAATAATAAAAATATGTCCATCTGAGAATGACTAAATGAGAGTTGAAGTACACACTACATATAAAGGTAACGATAATAACAAATATTTACACGAAAATCAACCATATCCGATAAATATCACAAATACGAAACTACCGGTCAAACAAGACAACAAAGTAACAAACATAACACTACACCAGAAAGTAAAGCCAACATGGCCTCCAATGAGATGCTCTTTTTTTTTTCTTCCCGCAACAGGATAAATATACCAAAATAAAAAAATCTGCCCCCTGTCACATTAGCTTCTGCTAGCCCACCAGCACGTGTCCAACAACATGACATGTGTCCCTAGGCATGCCACAGCATGGAGCAGCACCACCGCATGGAGCATCACAACCGACAGGAATCCGACAACCCTCAACGTCGCCTCCACCGGCACTGACAGGCCACGTCTCAACACCCCGTCAGCACCACACATCACCAGTCCCCACCGTTGACTGCCGCCGGAATTTCGCCGCTGTTAATTAACCTCACAAACCACCATCACCACAAGCAGCTCCGAACGGCACCAACAATCCACCTTACAACCCAAACCATCCAGAATCTAACACCTTACACCGTACCATCACAACTACACCATCCACCACGAATCATCCGATCGAAACCTTTTTGACACAAGAGGGGAGGGGGAGGAGGAAACAACCCTAGAAGTGAAGCCCTTGTACCAGACTCCCCAACCAAAAACACCAACAACCAACATCACCACGCCCGATACAATCGAGAAACGAACTACCAACCGTTAATCCACTGCCCATCACCACCAGATCGGCTGACTTACGACCGTTCCCACACTAAAGCCGATTGTGAAACCCTCGGTTCTATCCAAGACCCATCGATAACCACCAATAAGATCCACTGCCACCCGTCAGACGTGATCCACCCTTCCTGGTGACCAAGATCACCGCCACATCCTGGATAAAAGAGAAAAACACACAAAACAAGGCCACACACTAGGGCTAACACGCCACCACACACCGAAGGGACCCGATGGTGGTGGCGGAGATCGGAAGAGAATAAGGGGTGTGGAAAGGGAATTAGGGTTTTTTCGCACTTTTCTCTCAATGGCTGTGTCTCACACCAAGGCCAAATCTTTGAGTTCTGTATTGTGTCATACATTAGACATTCGCTTCATATTTGTATCGTAGTATCTTGACAATTAGTAAACTGAAGAATTTAGTTTCGCCCCTCACGCGCTACCAGCCCAAAAACTCGGTGTTTTTTTTTTTGGTAGAAGAGTAGGAATTATATACCAGATATAAACACTCGAATGTACAAAGGAAAAAGAAAGGTACCCAACAAGAAGGATGACAACCCCATCCAAAGGTCAAAAGAATGCTAACTACAATAATAAAAACATCACAAGGGTAGAGCAACGTGGCATGTTCTGTATTAGACAGGTTGTACATCAACGATCCATTCCTGTCGAACAGCAGCAGCAGATCGGGTCACAAAAGCCGCTAAAGCTGATGAAAGCCGTAAAGGAGCTGATTTCCCTTGGGTGGCCAGCACTGAGTGCAAATCTATGCAGTTAGGTTGAACTGTACACAAAATGTTGGGTGCAGTCAAACAATCCATATGGCTCGCCGTCAACTGCCCCAGAAAAGAACAATCAGGAAATAGAAAGATAAGATGATAATACTGAAGTCTGACAACCCAGTTGAGACCAAGCTGCAAGGCTAACTGAAAAGCATCAAATTCATCCCTGGCCGTAAGGATGTCTACAGTTGCGCCAATTGGCGACCACAGCTTGTTGAACAGTACCAGACCAACCCCAAACTTTTGATCAACGGGGGACCCAACAACCGAAATGGAGCAAAAGACTGGTGAAGGTGGCAGCGGGCAATCGCAATTATCTGAAAAATAAATGGAATGTAGCGGGGGGTAAAAGTGTTCAAAGCAGTCCACAATAACGTCAGGGTATGCCTGAGAGGTGCAGTCAGCTTTGCGACAAGAAATCTGAAAAGCTGAGGTGTGGATGATACTATACAAAAGACCCCGACTTTGAGCAATAATCGAGCCAACACAGAATTTTTTCCCCTGAAAGAGCAGGGCATTGCGCCCTAACCAGATGGACCAGAGGATAACTGCGATATACACAACCCGAAGGAGGGCACTGACTGTAGAGGTGCGAGGAGAAGCCGATTATAGCAACCAATGAGAGAGCCAGCTTGAAACAAAATGAACCGGGGCCAAGGAGAGTGTTTGGCTTCCCCAATAAGTTTCCCAAATTGATCTAACATGAACGCAGTTGAAAAAAAGATGTTTCTGGGTTTCCGGGCTTGATAAGCATAATGGGCAGGAAATGCTGACAGGGCAGTGTCGTTTTAGTAACTCTGGCAAGAGTGGCAAACGTTGATGACTAAATTGCCATAGGAAGAATTTAAGTTTCTCTGGGATTGGGAGTTTCCAAAGCCGAGACCAAAAGGTGCAAGTCAGGGGAAAGCGCGAGGGGGGCGCGTTGGCCCTTGTCCGGACTAGAAAGCGATAAGCGGAGGCAACAGAAAAACTGTCACCCCGACAAAAGACACTGAATGAGCGATCCGATGACCCCAACGGTAATAAGTGAAGTTGTAGGATTTGACTTATAATGGCCTCAGGAAAGGTGGGAAGGAGTAGATTCAGATCCCAGGTAAATGTATTGGCAATAAACAGGTGGGAGATCGTCCAATCCGCATTGACGGTAGAACGGTATGGTTGCAAGATGTGCGGGGGTGCACAAGGCAGCCACCAATCCATCCATACTGAGATCGATCGTCCATCACCAACTTGCCATTGCACGCCCTGTTTAAGAATGCGTTGCCCAGTGAGGACACTCCTCCAAATCCAGGAACAAGAACGAGGTTGAGACAGTTGAAGAAAGTGTCGACGCGCAAAGTACCGCCCTTTAGGTACCCGCGTAACCAGACTCTGAGGATTAGCCCAAATTTTCCAGGCCTGCTTGGTAAGTAAAGATTGATTGAAAACCCGAAAATCACGGAACCCTAACCCGCCGTGGTTTTTTGGGAGGCACAGAGAAGGCCACGCTATCCAGTGTATAGAACGACGGGAGGCCTCACCAGACCACCAGAAACGAGCCAAGATTTGATCCAATTGTTTACAAACAACCATAGGGAATTTAAAGACAGACATATAGTTAACAAGTAAGGAAGAGAGGACCGAAGTAATAAGCGTTGCACGCCCAGCCTTATTCAACAACATACCTAACCAATGCGCACAGCGGTCTTGAACTCTCTGGACTAGCGATCGAAAAATTTCCTTCTTATTCACAGCTATGTCCAGTTGGATGCCTAAGTAATTTCCAAAATTCGAAGACCCAGAAAACTCACTACAAGAAAACAGGGTTTTAGCGATGGGGAAATCCGTCGCTAAAAGCCAAAAATCCGTCGCTAAAAGAATTAGCGACGGATTCACCGTCGCTAAATATCCCTCGTATAAAAGTCCGTCACTAATAGTTTAGCGACGGAATTTTTAAATCCGTCGCTAAATATGTCATTTTTACCGACGGATTTATTTTTCAATAGCGACGGATATTCCGTCGCGAATTATATTTTTAGAATTTTAATTTATTTTCTTTTTTGTCAAATTAGCGACGGATTTGATATTTTCGCGACAGAATATTCCGTCGCTAAAAAACTTATTTAGCGACGGAATATTCCGTCGCTAAATAACTGATTGTAGGAATACTTTAGCAACGGAATTAATCCGTCGCCAAAAGTCAATTTTTTTTTTGAATTTTTTTTTTTCAATTACCCAGACCTATAATACAATTTTCAAATCTGAACAACAACGCGCAATAATCAATACAGAAAGAAATATATATAATCAATTATAAAAAATATTTATTATATAAAAAACTCATATATGTACAAGCCGGGTACCGGATATAGCCAGTTAGGAGAGGGGATAAGAGTACAAGCCGGGGCGGGGGGCGGGGGGGGGGAAGCTAGGAACGGGCACGGGAAGGGGCTCATTAGGGGTTCCCGAGTCCCGATCTGGATCCTGCTGATCCGGGGCCGGGGCGGCCTGTCCAGCAGTGCCCTGCTCCCTGATCATCCGGCACACCACTGTAGCAATGCGCTGGATCTCCTCGTCGTCCAACTGAGGCCGAGGAGCCGGTGTCTGTGGAGGGGCAGCAGGGGGTGAGGACGCTCCTATCACGGCACGAGCAGTCGTGCTAGGCAGGCCGCGTATGCGGCCTTTCGGCCGATTCACGACCTCCGGCGTATCCAGCCATCGCTTCAACCCCCCAGTACTCGCAGCCGTACTAGTGGACGCTGATGGCTGTCCGGACTGCTGCTCGGACCCCCTTAGCTGTTCATACGAGGCCTGCAAAAATAGTGGTTTAACGATATGTTAGGGCATTAATTAACGAAACAGACATTGAGGATAGAAAGAAAAAACATTAACTTAAATAAATTGACTCACATCGATCCGCCGGGCAATATCTGAAATATAGTCGCCCGCCCGGTGCGTCTCGTCCTTGTCCTTCTTCCGCACGTGCGTCTGAGTATAGGTCAGAGCTATGACCTCATCCTCCTCCAGATCCGGGTGCTCGACCGCGTTCATGTGTCGGACGATGTCGTGTGGCACCGACCCCCCCCCCGTGTGCGTCGGATCTCTGTTCTGTCTGTTCTCAGCCCCGCTCTTACTCTTGGCGTCCCAACCTGGATCCGCAGCCCACCGATCTATCATCTCCCCCCATACACGGTGAGATATCCAATGTGGGGGATATCTCGTCATGTCCGTCATCGGGGCACCCGCGGGCAGCGCCTTCTTCGCCCGGTCCCGTGCATCGTGGAGCCATCGGCGGTAATTCTTGCCGATGTAGGCAAAGAAAGCCTGCTGCCCCAGTACCTGCTGCTGAGGCGTGTCAAACGTGAACCCCTCCTGTAAGGCATTCAATAACACAAATTAACAACATAAAACAAACTGTAATTTAACATTTACTAACGCTAAAAAAATACTTCACCGTACCAGCCACTCCTCCCATAGGGCCTCCCTCGCAGCGGCATCCCAGTCCTTCCAGTACAGGCGTGGCTCGAAGAATCGGCCCTTCACAAGAACGCCGATCTTCGTCCTCGCCATATTCTCCAGGATCCTGCCAAAGAAGTAATTAAATTAATTAATACAGTTCAAATATAAATTAACACCCCAAAATTTTAAACATAAGGCATGAGGTGATATTTTTAGTACTTACAGGCCCTCCTGCGTGAGCGTAACTCTCTGTTTACGCTGGGGGTCGATGCGTACCCCGCGTGTCGGACCACGGCCTCGTCGAGATCCTACAAAACACAGACATTAATACAGTTCAAATATAAGGCTAGCGAAAATGTACGAAACACCGTTATCAACTATACCTGAGGTAGAACCCACGGAAGATGGAGAATGCACGCGCGTGTGGGATGAATCTGCGTCGGGCTGGGGCGACGGCTCGAGCTGGGGCTGGGGCGACGGCTGAGGCTGGGGCGACGGCGATGGCTGGGGCTGGGGCGACGGTGACGGCGACGGCTGGGGCTGGGCCCCTGATGGCTGTCCGCGATCACTCTGTGCCTCGTCATCAGTAGGCAATGACGAGGTGGGACTAACCGGGGAGGAAGCAGCTCGGCGTCCAGCCCGGCCACGAATAGCCCGTATCCTATCCATATCTGACTTCATATAGATTATATACAAAGACATTAACACGTGAAAAACAATAATTTAGGCATAAATCATCATCGGCACTATATATATATATATATATATATATATATATATATATGAACGGATGTGCAAAAACACATCAATAAACACCAAGTTCTAAAATGTTACTACATTTTTCCCGTGATGTTACAACATTACAAGTCAATCATTTTCAGTTTGCGAATCATCTTCATCACTTTCCTCGTCGCCCTCTTCTTCGTGGGACTCGTCGTCCTCTTCATCTTCTAATTCATCCTCTTCATCAGTAGACTCGGTCACATCATCTCCAACACTTTCAACGTCTTCCGCGTCATCATCTACGACTTCTTCTCCCACAAGAAGTGTTGTTGGAAGAGGAAGATCGTCCTCCTCGTTGTTGACCTCAACAGGGAACAAGACACGTGGTTGGTCGGCTTGAAAGGAGTCTAGCTCACTGTCATATGTCACGGGCAATTTCTTGGACTTGATAGTTGTATACCAATGAGATTTGGGATTGGCGACGTCCTCCGCGTAAAAGACTTGTACAGCTTGACTAGCAAACACAAAGGGCTCGTCTGATGCAAGTCTTGACTTGACATTGACATCTACAATCCCTTGAGAGCTAACACGGATTCCTCTACTGCATGTGACATCGAACCACGTACACTTGAACATTACCAGGCGGTTTTGGGAACCCAGATATGTTAGCTCAACAATCTCATCTAGCTCTCCGTAAAAATCCATGCAATTCTCGGCATAACAGTCGCCGTTGACCAAGACTCCACTGTTTTGGGTTTGTTTTGTTCGGTCATCATCTTTTACGTTAAACCTAAACCCGTTGATGATATAGCCTCCGTAACAGGATGTTTGTTTGTTAGGGCCTTCGGCTAGTAATTTCAAGCAGGAGGCCACTGGTCTATCCATTGACTGAACCTATTGTAGATGACGGTAAAAATTAAGGATAAATCAGTATACTAATTGGCCACAGAACTGTATATAACACATAATATAATTTCGTTAAACAATCTTACACGGATTTTGAACCACTGTACAAATTGTGATTTCCGATGAGATTCAAGTCCAGCGGGATCAGTGATTAAAGATTCCGCATCGAACTCACTGCAAACCAATATAGTTGACTCGCTTAACACACACTTTCAATTATGTACAGCAATGTAAGTGAATTAAGACTTTAACTTACTCAACGAATGCCGAAACTTCATCGCAATTTAGAAGGGCATATATTGTTGCAGCACTGTACTCTTCATCCGTTAGCCATCGAGTATACGTTCGGCCGAACGGACTACCTGGCTGCTTGAATATTGACAATTGCCCTTCCAAATTTATGCTTGCTCAGGGGTCATTTCGGCCAAGTTGATTTAACCTTGTACCAACATCAGACCCGAAATATTGACTACAAAAGTTTACAAGTTCTTCCATTACGTAAGCCTCCGCAATTGAGCCCTCAACGCGAGCCTTATTACGGACTTTTTTCTTTAAATGGAACATGAACCTAGAAGTTTAGCGAATCGAGTTAGGTGGAATATCAATGATAACAGATGTCGCATTAAGTGTAAACGAACAACTGTAACAATTTAAGGATTACCTCTCGAAGGGATACATCCACCGATATTGCACGGGTCCACCCATCTTAGCTTCATATGCCAAGTGAACAGGCAGATGCTCCATTGAATCAAAGAACGAAGGTGGGAAGATTTTCTCCAGCTTGCAAATCGTCACCACAATGTTCTTCTCAAGCACTTCCATGTTACTCACCCGGATCGTAGAAGAGCATATATCTCGAAAGAAATGAGATAATTCAGTCAAAGTCTCGCAAACAACCCGTGGCAACAGTCCCCGGAAGGCAATAGGAATGAATCTCTCCATGAATACGTGGCAGTCGTGACTCTTCATCCCTTGGAACTTGCATTCCGATACATTGCAACAACGAGATATGTTGGACGCAAACCCATCCGGAAGCTTCAAATTCTTAACCCACTGACAGACCTTCTCCACTTGTTTCTTGTCTAGACAGTAAGGTGCTTTCGAAAGTATGGTCCTCCCACTGACTGTCCGAGGATGCAATTCACGGCGTACACCCAACTGTTGTAGATCCCTTCTCGCTTTAAGGTGATCTTTCGATTTGCCCTTGACATTCATCACTGTGTTGAACACATTATCAAAAACGTTCTTCTCAATATGCATCACATCCATGTTGTTTCGGATAACGAGCGTCCTCCAGTAGGCTAACTCCCAGAAGATACAAAATTTTCTCCAGTTGTGCTCTTTCCCGAACCCTGCAATCTTCTGATCCGGCACACCCTTACCGTGTGGTATGTCAGTATCAAGTGCCTCCAGGTGTGAGAGTACTTCTTCACCAGATGGGTAGTCCAGTGTGACAACCTCACGCTCGATTGTCCCGTCAAATTTATCCTTCTGCCTACGAAACTGATGGCCCGGTGGCAAAAGCTTACGGTGACATCCGAACCACGAGGCCTTTCCGCCGTGCTTTAACGTATGACCGGGGTTCACGCCCATACAAGCAGGGCATGCTAGCTTCCCATGTGTGCTCCAGCCACACGTCATTCCCAATGCGGGGAAATCATGTATAGTCCACATCAAAGCAGCCCTCATCTGAAAATTTTGTTTAAGGGATGCATCATATGTTTCGACTCCATGATTCCATAACTGTTTTAACTCATCAATCAACGGCCTTAAATACACATCTATGTCCTTACCGGGGCTCTTCGGCCCCGGAATAAGCAACGACAAGAACATATACGGCTTCTTCATGCACATGCCTGGTGGAAGGTTGTAAGGGACAATAATAACAGGCCAACAGGAGTAAGGCGTGGTAGACTGACCGAAAGGGTTGAACCCATCGGTTGCCAGACCAAGTCTAACATTCCGAACTTCCTGAGCAAAGACTGGATGCCTGCGGTCAAACTCCTTCCACGCCTCTCCATCAGCTGGGTGTGTCAGCACATCGGCATCGTTGCTGCGAGTCTCACGGTGAGCCCTCATATGTTCAGCCGTATTGGAGGAGTAGTACATTCTCTGAAGCCGTGGTGTGATCGGGAAATATCGCAATATCTTCCATGCAATGTTTTTCTTCTTCCCTTTGTTCGGTTTGTACCTCGAATGATCACATACTAGACACTGTGACAAATCCTTATTCTCTTTCCAAAATAACACAATCGTTATTGCACGCATCTATCCGGTCATAGCTCAACCCAAGTTTCCTCATCATCTTTTTCGCGTCATAGTACGACGGCGGTAGCTTTTCACTTTCGGGCAGTATTTCTTTGATTAAGGTAACAAACTCGTTAAAACCTTTCTCACTCAGCCCGTGGTCTGATTTCAACTGTAATAACCTACTAACCGCAGACAGCCGTGTGTGTTTCGGAGCTCCATCCCACAGCGGCTCTTCCGCAGCTCTCAACAACTCATAAAACTGATGAGCCCCCTCGTTCGGCGGTTGTGGACTATCATCACCCCAGTCAACATTAGCATGCCCAGCATCCATAATCATATCTCGGTAATCATATCGTGCCTCCTCCCTAACTTCAGTTTGACTAGCCGGGTTGGACGACAATACTATCGTTTCCCCGTGCTGCGTCCACCTTGTGTATCCACCCATAAAACCGTACCGACAAAGATGCCATTTTACTTCAATTCTTTTCCTCCAGTGCAACAACTCACATCTGCCGCACGGACACCTTATCTTATCAAGGTCAACATGTGCAGGATGCGCATAAGCGAAGTCGAGAAATTCGTCAACGCGACACTCAAAATCTTCAGCATTCTTCCTTTTCATCCAACTTCGATCGACTGACATGACGACTGAATTATCGTACTGTATACCACCTTCAATTATGACCAGTCATTAGGCATTGCCGATGTAAATATGAATGCATGAATGTTACAACATGTCTATATATTTCCCCTCCACTCTTGAATAGGTAGTGGTCATATCCCATTCAGAAAAGCACATGTTTATAAAACAGTGAATAACTCATGCTTAGTCCCATATCTGCGAAAAATTTGACAGCATCTCCCCGTATTTCTCCAAGTACACAACATCGATTAGGTGTTCTAACATTCATCTAACCTTGCTCAAGAAGGTTTGACGGATGTTAGAACACCAGATCTGTATGCACCCAGAGAAACACACGAGAACGTGTACCAAATATCCACGACATAGAACACAAAGCATGAGTCAAAACACTATTTTATAAACAATTAGCTTTTCCAAATTGTCCAAACTGGACATCCAAAGGCTCATTACAAAGCATTACTTTGTAATGAGTACCTTTGAACGGGAACTAAGGGTTTCTATGCATGCATGCGTTCAGAAATTGATAACATATGCAAGAATCTTTCCGAAATATCAAAATTGCAGAAAAATCGTTACATATGTTACCAATTCCACATTAAATAGAATTCGTTGGCAACGAGTTGAACCATCTCGTTACCAATGGACTTCTCAAAACAACAACTAATATAAAGAAGGCAGGGTTTGTAAACAAAGAGTAATTGAATCATCTCTCGGCAATATGGAGTAATTATGAGATGTACAAGGGCTACTTAGGGCTAATTGGGTTATTAGGGTTAATTACGAGTATTAATTATAGCTAATTAGGGTTGATTTGGACTAATTAGGATTATTTAGTCCTAATTCGGGTTTAATTGTGCCGAGTAGTGCTGATTAGTCTTAATTAGGGCTAATTAGGCTTAATTGGGTTATGTTAGGGCTAATTAATGTTAATGAAGGCTAGTTTCGGATAATTATAGCTAATTAGGGTTGATTAGGACTAATTAGGGTTATTTAGTCCTAATTAGGGTTTAATTGTGCCGAGTAGTGCTGATTAGTCCTAATTAGGGCTAATTAGGCTTAATTGGGTTATGTTAGTGCAAATTACGACTAATTAGGCTAACTATAATCAATATGCTCATAATTGGGTTCATTTGGGCTAATTTGGGAAATTACAGCTAATTTGATTTTCATTAGGTTCTTAGGGTTAATTAAAACTAATTAGGCTCGTTAGAGCTAATTAGAGTTAATTGATTTACTAAAATATTGTTAATAAGAACTAATTAAGGCTAATTATAGCCAGTGCTGGAGCCACGATGAGATTCCAGGGGATGCATGCTAAAAATGTCGCATTAACCTAACTAACCTAAATTTAATGCACATTCAACAATCTCAATTTCGACACCTCATATAGGGTGTCGATATGGTGTCCGATACGTGTCTGACACCTCCCGACACGTGTCCGACACATACCGACATGTGTCCGATGCCTCTGGACACGTGTCCGACGCCTCCGGACACGTGTCCAACGCCCATCGACACGTACCTCCAGACACATCGGCATACGTTAATTTATTTTTTAAATGTCGGACACCGTCGATCAGACGTGGTGTCCGTGTCTGCGCTAACTAACAGGTATCTCAATCCAATTGAGTCCCATCCTCCGTCAACAACCTCAATTTTGACACCTCATATAGGGTGTCGATATGGTGTCTGATACGTGTCTGACACCTCCGGACACGTGTCCGACACATACCGACACGTGTCCGACTCCTCCGGACACGTGTCCGACGCCTCCGGACACGTGTCCGACGCCCACTGACATGTACCTCCAGACACATCGGCATACGTTAATTTATTTTTTAAATTTCGGACACTGTCGATCAGACGTGGTATCTGTGTCTGCGCTAACTAACAGGTATCTCAATCCAATTGAGTCCCATCCTCCGTCAACAACCTCAATTTCGACACCTCATATAGGGTGTCGATATGGTGTCCGATACGTGTCTGACACCTCCGGACACGTGTCTGACACATACCGACACGTGTCCGACGCCTCGCCTCCGGACACATGTCTGACGCCTCCGGACACGTGTCCGACGCCCACCGACATGCACCTCCAGACACATCGGCATACGTTAATTTATTTTTTAAATGTCGGACACCGTCGATTAGACGCGGTGTCTGTGTCTGCGCTAACTAACAGGTATCTCAATCCAATTGAGTCCCATCCTCCGTCAACAACCTCAATTTCGACACCTCATATAGGGTGTCGATATGGTGTCCGATACGTGTCTGACACCTCCGGACACGTGTCCGACACATACCGACACGTGTCCGACGCCTCCGTACACGTGTCCGACGCCTCCGGACACGTGTCCGACACCTCCAGACACGTGTCCGACGCCCACCGACATGCACCTCCAGACACATCGGCATACGTTAATTTATTTTTTAAATGTCGGACACCGTCGATCAGACGTGGTGTCCGTGTCTGCGCTAACTGACAGGTACCTCAATCCATTTGGGTCCCACCCTCCGTCAACAATCTCAATTCCGACACCTCATATAGGGTGTTGATATGGTGTCCGATACGTGTCCGACACATACCGACACGTGTACGACACCCACCGACACGCACCTCCAGACACATCGGCATACGTTAATTTGTTTTTTAAATGCCGGACACCGTCAATCAGACGTGGTGTCCGTGTCTACGCTAACTAACTGGTATCTCAATCCAATTGGGTCCCATCCTCCGTCAATAATCTCAATTCCGACACCTCATATAGGGTGTCGATATGGTGTCCGATACGTGTCCGACACATACCGACACGTGTCCGACGCCTCCGGACACGTGTCCGACGCCCACCGACACGCACCTCCAGATACATCGGCATACGTTAATTTGTTTTTTAAATGTCGGACACTGTCGATCAGACGCGGTGTCCTTGTCTGCGCTAACTAACAGGTATCTCAATCCAATTGAGTCCCATCCTCCGTCAACAACCTCAATTTCGACACCTCATATAGGGTGTTGATATGGTGTCCGATACGTGTCTGACACCTCCGGACACGTGTTCGACACATACCGACACGTGTCCGACGCCCACCGACACGCACCTCCAGATACATCGGCATACGTTAATTTGTTTTTTAAATGTCAGACACCGTCGATCAGACGTGGTGTCTGTGTCTGCGCTAACTAACAGGTATCAAAATCCAATTGGGTCCCATCCTCCGTCAACAATCTCAATTCTGACATCTCATATAGGGTGTCGATATGGTGTCTGATACGTGTATGACACCTCCGGACACGTGTCCGACACATACCGACACGTGTCTGATGCCTCTGGACACGTGTCCGATGCCTCCAGACACGTGTCCAACGCCCACCGACACGCACCTCCAGACACATCGGCATATGTTAATTTGTTTTTTAAATGTCGAACACCGTCGATCAGACGTGGTGTCGGTGTCTGTGCTAACTAACAGGTTTCTCAATCCAATTGGGTCCCATCTTCCGTCAACAATCCCAATTCTCAATTCTCAAATGCTCAATGGAATAAAAATTAACAAAAATCACACATTCAATCCAATTGGGTCCCATCCTCCTTCAATAATCTCAATATCTCAAATGCTCAATGCACAATTAACAATATAAAATCATCAATTAACAACCTAAAATTATCAATTAATACTCGCAATTACTTCAAATGCACAGCTAATAACTTAAAATCATCAATTAACAACCTAACATCACAGATCAATAATCAATATTCTCAAATACACAATTAACAACCTAAAATTATCAAACAAATTATCAATGTTCAAATGGAAAAAAATTGTTCAAAATGCACATATCCGATGCGCTTGAATTATTTCAATTTAGGGTTCGATTGTATTAGGACATTCAATTTAGGGTTCAATTAGTTTAATTTAGGGTTCGGTTCGATTAGGGCATTCAATTTAGGGTTTAATTAGGGTTCAATTACAGCAATTTAGGGTTCAATTAGGGGGTTCTATTGATTCAATTTAGGGTTCGGTTAATTTGGGGCATTCAATTTAGGCTTCAATTAGGGGGTTCAATTATTTCAATTTAGGGTTCAATTGGATCAGGGCATTCAATTAGGGGTTCAATTAGTTTAATTTATGGTTCAATTCGATTAGGGCATTTAATTTAGAATTTGATTATGGTTCAATTACTTCAATTTAGGGTTCAATTAGGAGGTTTTATTAGTTCAATTTAGCATTCGGTTGATTTGGGGCAATCAATTTAGGGTTCAATTAGTTCAATTTAGGGTTCGGTTGGATTAGTACATTCAATTTAGGGTGCAATTAGGGGTTCAATTAGTTTAATTTAGAGTTCGATTCGATTAGAAATAATTAGATTAAATGCTACTCATTGTATAGGACTACTGAGTATATCAATTATATGTATATGAAAAAAAAATGTACATTTGAGATTAAGTAGCAAGAAAAAACATTAGTCAAACTTTGAGTTTTTGTGTGTACACACACACACACATGAATAATTAGAATTTTCTTTTCTTGTGAATTGGAACTAAAACAACAAAACATGGGAAACTAATTGATAACTCATCCAAACACACTAGCATTTCCTTGCCCTGAATTACTAATTTTTGATAACTCATGCTCTTAATAAAGGCAGTGTAGTCTGGTAGGTCCAAAGATGGGAAGGATGTCAAGCTGTGAGCTGGCCTAAGACATTCTCAACAACTTTGTTGGGTCTTCTTATCACTTATCAAGTACCGGAAGTTGTGGTTCCTCCTCACTAATACATCATTTTGGTTTTCATTTGCTTTTATTTAGGAAAATATATACATGTCCTTATCTTAAATAGTTGTTATTCCTTTATGGTTTTGTCTTTAAAGTCAAGAATTGTCGCCACTTACATAAATATTCAGTGGTTATTGAATAGTAGATCAAGACACAAGCTTCAATAAGACAAAGCGCGAGTCCTCCAAAATTTTCCGGAGTGATTGGTATGAAAAGAAATAACAACGTAAGTTGCAAGCGTAAGATATTCTTAACATCACGAGATGAGTTGAACAAATTATTTCAGTGATGTTTTGGTGGTAAGCGGCATAAAAATTTATCTCACCTACAGTAAGTATATGGAAGGCTGTCCTCCATCGTGTAACTCATTTATAGCTAAACAAGCGTGGAATATAGGTTTTAGTGATCCGACTCATTCTACGTTAGTCTTGTGTTTTTTTTTTTTTTTTTTTTTTAGTAAATAAAAGAATAACAATAACAAATTAAAAGGTTACATAGATTTTGTCAGATTAGCCTTTTTTGGCTTTACGTTTTTAACGTAAGAAAAAGAGCCATGGCATCACATGACTAACCTAATATAGATTCACGAGATACAAAAACAAACATATAAACACAAGTGACGAGACAATGACAACCAGATGCAAAATTTGCAGTGGCAGAACAAATCGAGAGTAAATCCACTCGCTATCAAATGGTTTTCTAAAGTTATGTTCTTGAAACTATTGTGACTGTATAATGCAGTGGCAATGGTTTCTAAAGTTATGTTCTTGAAACTATTGCTTCTCAAGGTCATCTCTTGGTGCAATCCCCACCTACAGTCTACAAATAAAGAAATTGAGTAAGTCAAAGAATGATGCAGGGTCTTGAAGGAGAAGGTGATATTTAGCAAGACGTGTTCATCAACAAAGAATGGAAGTAAAAGTCCTTTTTTTCAAATGTCCATTTTCTATACTTGAGTATCTTATCAAACTTTTATGCCCTTGAGAAGAACAGAACCCGATTCATGTCCCTTTCTTAAGAAGAAAAGGGGACTGAACAGGTAAAGCAGAACCCTCATCCTGACCCAAATTGGTCAGCTAAACAATCAGAAGTTCCAAAGATGTAAACATCAATTTAAACACATATGTTCAGTTCACCAAAAATCAAACCCAGCTTCAAAATCAGGCATATAACGGGAACCCTCCTTCAGAAACCAGCCAATCCTATCTTAATTCGTATATTCTTGAAAACCCACAATCCAAGCACCTAGACATGCATCAAAGAAAGCATCAAGGGGTGTGTGCGTGTCTCACCTGCAATCAGAAGTAGAACCTCAGCTCTAAATGGACTTGTTTCTCTTTGACAAGGTGCTACCGCTTGTCACTGAAGAACTCCAAATCTTGAAAATATAGACACCACAGCTCAAGTTTAAGGGCAAAGATGCAGATGCCT
The DNA here is from genome assembly GCA_033065855.1 of Escallonia rubra. Taxonomy (NCBI): domain Eukaryota; kingdom Viridiplantae; phylum Streptophyta; class Magnoliopsida; order Escalloniales; family Escalloniaceae; genus Escallonia; species Escallonia rubra. The sequence goes on along the minus strand of JAVXUO010002066.1, from coordinate 59,977 downwards.
ATGAAATTAGTACTTAACCTTCCCTCCATATGTCCCCTTATATATGACTAGCCAAGTAGCCATTACAGATAGAGCAACGTAGAAAGGGGGGAAAAGACTATTTTAGTTCACTAGGACCACTTGGATACGTACAAGACGTAGACTGGAATTTTTTTTAACAGGAAGCAATCTTTGAATTCTTTAGGGGGCCGGTACCAGTCGAGTGAGTATATAATACGGTATAATGGAAAGAAATTGAGATTCAACTGCAGCTTTGCAGTTTCAAAGCTGCAGTTTCAAACCCACAAGTGCGTTGATGAATTCAAAGGCTTTGAATTGTTGAATTTACTGGATGTGGAAACACGAATTTGCTTTCTATAGTCTATAGCACGTGGAAACACGAGATGACCTTGAGAAGCAATAGTTTCAAGAACAAATCGAGAGTAAATCCACTCGCTATCGAATGGTATATTATAATTATTGTAGATCGTAAAAAATCCTTAGATTGACAGTTTGAGCATGTTTTGCCTGAAGACTATGGTGACTGTATAATGCAGTGAATACACCTTTGCGTGACATGATCATGATTAGAACCTAAAGAGATGTTGCAATCTAGATACAGTTTGAGCAAAATTAGATACTAAGTAATATGAATGCCACCATATTATCTAGGTAGAGACTTACCGGAGTTGGCCGGAGCTCGATTCCAGAAATTGCCTATGCTAGATCCGGCCGGAGTTACAAACTACGCCGCCGGAGGTGGCGCGGCGTCGGGGGGGGGGGGGGGGGGGGGTGGGGAAAGGGTGTCGCCGGATGTGGGTTGCCGTAGAGGGGCTTGCCAGATGTGGGTTGCCGCCGCCGGTGAAAGTTTTTAATTAAGAGAGAGAGAAAAGGGAGAAAGAAAAGAAAGAGATCAGATCTGAACTTGTAAAGACTTTTATCGACGGGAAAAGTCCGTCGGTAATAGTCCATTTTCACCGACGGAATTTTTAGCGACGGCCATATTCCGTCGCGTAAATGGTTTATATCAACGGATTTTTACCGACGGCGTTTCCCGTCGCTGAAAGACCTTTTAGTGACGGAATACATTCCGTCGTTAAAAATCCATCGCTAAATCTACCTTTTCTTGTAGTGACTCAAACCCCCTCTCAATGAGCAGGCGCGTTTCAGAACTAGCATTAGGGCTAATGACCAGGGAGGATTTCGCCCAATTGATACACTGTCCAGAAAAGCAGCAGTAATCATGCAAGATTTTTTTAACTACCTCAATGTCTTTCAGAGCATTCTTGGAGAGACGAAGAAAGAGGAAAATATCATCGGCGTATAGAAGATGTGAAATCGATGGTGAGTATTTCCCTGCCTTAATGCCCTGAAAGAGCCCACGCTGCTCCCCCTGGAGGAGGCTGGCCGAGAGCATATCCGCACAAAGCAGGAAAAGATAAGGAGATAAGGGATCACCTTGGCGAATACCTTGGGAGGGAGTGAAAAACGGAGTGGGGGCCCCATTCACCAGGAGAGAGTAAGAGACCGAGGATAAGCATTGCTGAACTAGCTGGACCCAGTTCGCGGGAAAGCCCAGTACCGAGAAAATCCCACGGACAAAGTCCCAACGAACCCGGTCAAAACCTTTACTCAAGTCCAATTTCAGAGCAACTAGGATGACTCCCCCTTTTGTGCGCTTGCGCATACAGTCAGTAAGTTCTTGCGCAATCAAGACATTATCAGCGAGACAACGACCCGTCAGAAAAGCATTCTGATAGGGTGACACCAGTTCAGACATCACAGGCTTCAACCGATTAACGAGCACTTTGGAGATAATTTTGTAAATGCCAGTACAAAGACTGATGGGCCGAAAGTCCCCGGGCGATTCCGGGCACTTGGTTTTAGGGATCAAGGCAAGATAAGTACGGTTCACCTCTCGCAGAAGCCGACTAGAATGAAGGAAGGAGAGCACGGCAGAGGTAACCAACGATCCCATGATTCCCCAACATTTCTTGAACACGATACCTGGGTACCCGTCAGGCCCAGGTGCCTTTAAATCTCCAAGTTGAAATACCGCTCGGCGAACTTCCCCAGGCGTGAAAGATTGCCGTAGATGACAGATCTGGCCCGGAGACAAGGGTGAAAGGGATAAAGAGTTGAGATAAGCTAACATTTGAGGGTACTGAGCCGGAGGAGGGGGTGTCGGAGCAAGGAGATTGGAAAAATACGCCACCAGACATGAGCGGAGGACAACCTCATTCGACACCAAACAACCAGAGTCATCTTTGAGAGAGGTAATAAAGTTTTGTCGATGACGGATGATAATGGAGGTATGGAAGAGCTTTGTGTTGCGATCACCGACCTCCAACCAAGTAATTTTGGATCGCTGAGCCCAGAAGACTTTCTCACATTTCAAAAGGAAGTCTAGTCGGTGACGCAGAAAAAACTCATCAAAACTATGTGCATTTGATCCCGCCGCCAGAGACTGACTCTCATGAAGCAGGTGTTGGACCATCCTAATCTGACTTTCAAGTTGACCGAAACTAACTGAGCTCCAGGAGCGTAAGGCACGCAGCACAATGCTCAGCTTACGCATTAGCTGAAAGAGCGGTGAGCCCATAACGGATCCAGACCATAGCTCCCGGATGAGCGCTAAGCAGTTCGGGGAGGCCAACCACATGGCCTCAAAGCGAGAAGGGTAGGGAAACGCAGAGCATGAGGTTTCCGTGTTACAAAGAATGAGGGCATGATCAGATCGCTGAATAGCTAAATTTCGGGCTACAGCCGTGGAGTGAAGAACAACCCAGGACGCGGAGGCTAAGACTCGATCTAGCTTCTCATAGACAAACCCATGTGTTGGTGAACCACGGACCCAAGTGAAGAGAGGCCCTTCCCAGCAGATATCCGACAATCCGAACTGAGCTAGGAAGTCTCGAAATGCTGAGCTACCAGCAGGGACCGAAGTACCACCAGAGGACTTTTCAAAGGATTCTAATACTTGGTTAAAGTCCCCACATAGACAAGTGGGAAGGGAGAAGGAACTTAATACAGTCGCAATTGAAGGCCAAGTCAGCAACCGGGATGAAAGTTGAGGGTGCCCATAAATAAACCCGTATAATTCAGTCGCCCCCGACTGGCCTATTACAGTCGTCAAAATACAATTCGCACTAACATGGTGAATTGTCAGGCACACAGGGGTCTGCCAACCAAGCCACAGCCCCCCGCTGCGACCAATAGGGTCTAGTCACGCAAAAGAAGAAAACCCCAATTTAATAAACTTAGAAGCTACTAAACTATAACTAGCTTTGGTTTCCATAAGAAACACAATATCCGGTTTGTGTAATTTGATCAAACGAACGAATGTTCGAACTGTGGCGGATTGACCAAAGCCACCACAGTTCCAGCATAGAATAATCATTGAACCACCCGTGGTTGATGAGGCCCAACCACCAAAGCCAAACGAAGACCAACAGCACTTACCAAGTGCCGCAAAAACCAGCAACGCCAAAAAGGATTCACGGCAAGAACTCTCGCAATTTGAGAACCGAGCCCCAAAACCACCACCCAGAGCCAAAACTTAGAAAGCCCACTACCCCGCAAATAGTAATCAATATACAGGGAACTCAAAATTAAAATGCGAGGCAGGCAATAAGAACATAGGTTTATCAGCGTACCGGGAGGCTGGTCAGGTGTTTGAATCTCCAGAATGCGAAGTCGCTTAAGTTCGTTCAGTGAGTCTACATCCGAAGTTGATGACATTCGTTTCTGTTCCCACCCACCAGAGGATGAGGTAGATGAAGAGCTCGTCAATACACGGGCCTGAGCCGCGCGAGGTGCCTGCTCCGGAAAGTCTGAATTCCGCCTTTGTTTGAATTGAAAACTCCTCCCAGTGCCAGAGTCCATCTCAACGCAGTCCGATGAGCGAGCACGTTTCAGTGAGTTTGCAGGGCGGCAAAGCTCCACAACCTCGTCTCTGTCCCGTTTTTGCGAGTCGCAGGAACTAGTAGAGGTAGAATCTGAGCAAATGGGAATCGGCAAGGAAGAAACAGTCCCGAGCAGGGCCGAAGGCGTCATTGGGTATTGCAAGTTTGGTGCCAGACTCATAACCAAGGAGGCCGCAAGAGGGGCTCTAAGACTGGAATCCTCCGAAGAGAGGTCAGGGGCTCTAAGACTGAAGGAAGGAGAAAGGCAACCCAGTGATTGAGTTTGCGCAGGTAAAATGCCAGCAAGCTTGGACGTGCTTGCTTCGAAGGCATGAGTCCCTGGCTGAAAATGATCCAGGTCCAAGCCCATAGTTGTCCAGGGGAGGGAAGGGCCTTCATTTTCTGTTTGACGGGCCATCACAAGGTTTGTTGGGCCGGCAAGAAGGGGTAACAATTTACCACAGGCCTGTTTGCCAGTTGAAATGACAGGCCCAAAATTCACACCTCTTAGTCCTCTCAAGAGGAGGTCACGGCCCATTTGTAAATGGCCTAGGCCAGCAAATTTATCCAAATGATCAGTAAGTGAGGGGATAGACTCAGTCAAAGTGGCCTGGCAGACATGCACGCCTGTTTACTGACCTGACGAGTGGCACCACTGACTCAGCTTCACCTGCCGACGTGGCAATTGATGTGGTACACACGGCATGCGCCGAATGAGACGGCGCCACATCATCAACAACCATGTCTCCGTCGCCGGCCACCACTGTAACGCCGGGGAGCTCCGCATGGGACGTCGACTGTCATCAGAAGTGGAAATGGGAGAGCAAACACTTTCAGGTGAAAAATACAGATTTGATGAAAAGGTGAGTCCGGCCGATTCATTTTTCCGATTCACCGTTGAACCATGGATGTGCACCATTGAATCTTGTGCAGAATCAACACTAGACCTACGATCAGTGCCATAGACCAGCTCCAATTCGTCACCATCATCAATAACATTGAACTGTGTCGTACGGTTCCAACTAGTGTTTGCAAAAGCCCTTAACGCAGACGTGAAGCAAGGCTCGGCCCGGTGTGCCAGCATTGTGATTCTATTGGTCGCAGTGTACCGGAGACAGGTAATTTCAAGTCAATCGCGCACTACTCGTACCGGCAATCGGCAAGTGTCAATACTGTGGCCAAGAACGCCACACCTATAGCACACATGAAAAACTTTCTCAAAACGCGCCTGAATCCAGTGAGATTCACGTTGATTTGTGCGCACGAAAAGTCCAGGGATGAGAGGATCATCCAGCCTAATGCGAACTAACACCCTGAAAAAATCACGCCGTTGTTGTCACACCGGATTCCAGTCTATGGCCAACAACTCCCCAAAAGCTTTTCCAATGATACCAGCCATATCACGATAAAACAGCTCTATGGGTATAAAGTGCAGCTGCAACCATAGGTCAACAGATAGGAATTCAACTTGTTCAATTGCCATGGATGGTTGCCAGCGCTGCAACACGAGAAGGGTGCCACGGATATTCCAAGGATTAGCCTTAAGCACCAATTCCATGTCCGAGTGGAGTGCAAAATGGAAAGCAAGCAGGCTGCCAATTTCTTCAACAACAACTCGGCCGTGGAGACGCCAAAAGTAGTCGAGAAGGCGCTGGAGAAGCTGAACAGAGAGCTTGCGCGTATCAACAATACGCCCGATTAGCGTGTTTGCCCATAGCTGCCGCCGGCAAGCCACCACATCAGGGTCTAGGCTAAGCAGGCGACCATACCTGGCCAAAGTATGAGGGGATTCCGAAAAGTCCGAGCCGAAGCTCTTCGTGTTTTGAGAGCTCTTGGACACTCCGGTGACTCTGTGATCGACTAGAGGCTGGGTTTTATCCCTTCGTTTGGATTGTCTCTATCTTGGTTGGTTTCGTTTGTTTGGGTTCTGTTTCCCCTTAGATAGTCTGGTGTTGCTTTGATCTCGTTGGTGGTTGAGAACGGTCTTCACCGGGTGGTTGTAAAGAGGATTGAATTGCATTAGAATATTGAATTGCATTAGAGTATTGATCCAATGCGTTACACACGGAAGCAACAAATGCTAAAAGTTCATACTTATATGTCCAATAGTAGTTAAAAAATAAGTAGTAATAATAATAATGTTAGTTCCACCTTTTATGAGTTTTCTACCACTTTTAGTAACAATTATAATAACCCACGTGTTGAGTTTTGTATTAATAGTGACCAAGAAGAGTATAAAAGGCTATGAAATATAAGAAAAAAATGAAATATAATAGATAATTATATATATAGGTATATATGACTTATAAAAGAGGGATATTACGTTTGTTAAACTGTGAAAAAACATTAAATTTTTCTAAGATAGTAAAGTTTCAAGATTTGAAGATAGATATACATTTAAAATGGGGAGGGAGGGAGGGAGAGAGAGAGGGAGAGGGAGAGAGAGAGGGGAGATTTTAAGTGGGAGATGCTGATGTGGGAGAGAGAGAGAGAGAGAGAGAGAGAGAGAGAGAAAATTATTTAATTGGTTGAAAGCCAAATGGTATAATGATAGGCATGCCATATAAGAAAGAGAAATTTATATTCTCTCTACTTCAGCGTGTGTATGTGTACGTGTGCGCGCGCGCGTGTGCGTGCGTGTGTGTGGGGTGATGTAATTTCATCAGATATAGTCAGATTAGCTTTTAAGTGGGTAAACTTCCTTTTAGTAAACAAATTGACCCTTGTGGTGAAATATCAGTAAGCAATTTCTATGTGCATACAGTTAATTCTGTTTTGGAAACCATATAGTAGAACAAAAATTATGAATTTATTTTGTACACCAAAAAAAAAAGTAGATTCCAGTGTTAATATGCGGAGAACGTATTGGTAAATTTGTTATTGAATAATACATATTTACTATGGTTGCGTAAGTATTTTTTAAAATAGTTTGTACATTTTAATGGCATGCCCATATTGTGAACTACGTGTTTCTTTAATTTTGAAATGTAAAAAAACTTTGGTCTATTAGTTTTTTTATACCATGTCGTTTATAAAAGTTAACCAACACGAGTAATTAGTTAACCTGAGGTTGCGCTTTTATAAGCATATAGAATACACCAATGATACTACATAGAGACAATAATAAGATCAATATGTTATTGCATGAGTCAACTATGTAAGATTTAATAAGTTCAATCAACATGACTAAACATGATAGCTTAAAATCTCGTAATAAGCAAATTGTTGAACAAATTTTAACCAAACTTCAATAAACTATTTAGTAAGCATGCTTAATAAGTTAGATATATCTATAATTATAGTAAGACTTCTAAGTCAGCAGCGTACTTTAGTAAACAACATAATTAATGTAATAGTGTTTTAGATTTTATATACAATACTCTAGATATCCCTTTTTTCATATTAAGAGAGTGTTTGTACGAGCATAAAAGTAGACATAAAGTCGTATTATATTGTTATATTGCTAAGGTAGAATTTAGAATGCTTATGATTTTAATTATTCACAACACAACAACGTAAGAACACTGTACAAAAAGATTTGTTTCACATTTTTTCAACATAAAATTAGTTGAATTTACCTCATGTTTTATCCATTATACTTTATAAATACAACTTGTTTAGATTTATGGGAGTGCCTATTTTTACATCCCATGTGCTTGTCCACGCCTTATTTTGTGGCTAAAAGATAACATCAAAAAATATGATGTAAAAATAATTTTTTTGTACATCTGTCTTCAAATATCATCATGTTTTAATTCTACAGTATCATTTTTATATATCTCTTATGAAATTTGCATCTTATAATACTTCTGCATTTAACCTACACGACTGAATAGAATAGCACAAAATCTGAGAGTAAGCAAATCATTGACCAAAACTTAACCAAAATTATTAGCCAACATGTTTATTAAGTTAGATTCATCTTTAAATTTTCTAACGCTAACAATCAAGTTGGAATCTGGCATAATATAGCTAACTAACTTTTATTTTAGACATAAGTTATGCTCTAAATACATATATAAATTTATCTTTTTACATATCATGTTTTCTTTTTGAACTATGGATTTTTTTTACGATATAATAACTAAAGAAGTTCTAGTATGCTGGAATATTACTAATGTAAAACTTTACAATGCTTATAGATGAATTGATAGTAAGATAAGGACACCATAGGAAAAAGGTTGGTTCATATTTTCTTCCAAATATAGTTTACTAGTTTAACTTATGATTTTTCTACTATATTTTATCGAACCTTTGTGGTAATAATGCTAGATTTATGGGAGTGTTTGTCAATCTCTACACCCATGTTTGCTTGTCTAAGGTTCATACCTTATTTATTGGCTACAACATAAACAAATTTCTGCTATTGCACTTTTTGATGGAAAAGTACAATGCATAAATAAAATTTTAACCAAGATATGTTTTCAAATGTTATATGGTTGTAATTTGACATCATATTTGTGAAAAAAATACAGAACTTATTCTTTTATATAAATATATGTTGTTCTTTCTTAAAGTTATGATATGTACTGTTGGAACAAATGTACGTAAAAATTCAGAAATAATAAACAATAATACCCGAATTAGTATAATGAAAGAACCAAGGCTTAGAGGCGCGTAAACGCTTCTTGAAGATAGTTGAAGCCTCTCCCACGTGCAAACGGAAGACTCACTTGGCAGCTCTATCTTCGGGATTCAACCAAGCCCAGATTCACTGTTCATCCAAGAGAGTTGCACTTCTCTACAATGGATCGTGTATCCACCTCCGATCGATCAAGCATAAGTTTGAAACAAGTTTTTAGTTCAAGTATTTTCTTTTCTCTCAAGTGAAGATGGTATCTCTTCTCTTGTCTCCTTTCAACTTCCAACCCTTTACCCCTTTATATAGTGGTAGAAGAATGTATGTTCTTTGAACCTTATCAAGTTCTTTGAACCATACTAATTCAAGATTCATCAATGAATCTTATTAAATACAATGAACTTCAAGATAAGTTAATCTTATCTAAGGAGTATACATGAACCTAAGTTCATGAATCTTCACATTCATTTACAAAAATAATGTTCAAAGAATAAAACCATTTAGAAACTTAATAAGCCTCAAGTTCATGGAATTTATCTTTTTGAAAACTAGAGTTCAATGAACTTTATTTTATTTTCAAATATAAATAGTCAAATTTGAAACACATTTCTAACAAACCCCCACTTGTTTCAAATTTTAAAAGATATGCTTGATCGGCACAGTCATGTACATCAGCAAATGGTACCTTTTGGGTTTGAACCATTGCCTAGTGAAGCATTCCTTGATTCATCTAGGAACTTAATGGACAAAGCCTTGAATTAAGAACCATGTTAACAAATCAGAAATAAATCACGTACACTTCTGTTTCGGAGATGAAGTACTAAAGCCCGACACATTATGGCCCTGTGTCTTGATCCCAACACTCTGAGTGCTCTAAGGATTTTAAAGCCTTAATAATCCTATAGGAAGCGGCCACACTTCCACACCCAGATCGGTGAATCCATTAAGGGTGACCTTGCACACCCCAACACAAGGTTTATGGATTCATTAAGAGAACTAAATCCCAACCTCCATTTAAACAAGGTCATTCGGTGAATCTATCAAGAGCTATCCTGCTAGCCCCAACCAAAACCCACTGGTCTATAGATTCATTAAGAGATATAATCTCAACCTCTATCTCATGCAGGAACATGCACATACATCATAGGGAGGGCAGAATGAAAATTCATTTCATTATGTGCATCACTAGTTGTCACATTACTCGTTTTTCCCATTCAAAACCCAGGATAAAATCAACTGGGTTGGGTATCCATAATGTACAACTTAAAAATCAATAGGCTTTAAACCCATCCCCCTCGATGTCTCAGACACTAAGTCTCTTCCCAAGCCTTTTGACAAAGGATCCGCCAAATTCAAACTTGATTTCACATATTGAATGGATATGATTCCATCAGCCAGGATCCTCCGCACATGATTGTGCTTTAGACGAACTTGTCTAGATTTGCCATTATAGCATTCACTACTTGCCCGAAGCAAAGCAGCCTTATTATCACAATATATTGTCAAAGGCGGGACTGGTTTACTCCATATAGGAATATCAACCAAAATGCTTCTCAGCCAATCAGCTTCTTCTCCAGCAGAGGATAAAGCAATAAATTCTGATTCCATGGTGGAGTGAGTAATACAAGTCTGCCTCTTCGATTTCCAAGAAATCGCAGCTCCACCCAACGAGAATATCCATACGGTCACAGATATAGAATCATCTTTATCAGAATTCCAAGTGGCATCACTATATCCCTCAATAACAGCTGGGAAGCTACCATAATGCAGACCATAGCTCATAGTACCCTTCAGGTACCTTAAAACTCGTAATAGAGCATTCCAATGTTCTTTTCCTGGATTACTTGTGCACTTACTTAGAGTGCCAATAGCATAAGCTATATCTGGCCTTGTACAACACATGGCATACATCAGACTGCCAACAACCTGGGAATATTCAAGCTGATTAATAGCTTGCCCATTATTACGTACCAACTTGACACTCGGGTCAATAGGAGTAGGAGCAGGATCATCATTATAATGATTGAACCTTCTAAGGATCTTCTCAATATAACTTGATTGTGTAAGAACAATTCCATGCTGAGATCTTATGATCTTGATTCCAAGAATCACATCAGCCTCTCCAAGATCCTTCATACTAAAATTTGAAGCAAGAAAGTTCTTGACTTCATTAATCCTGTCGATGTCGGTACCAAAGATGAGCATGTCATCAACATATAGGCATATTAGAACACCAGAACCAGCTCTGAATTTGCTGAATATGCATATATCTCCTCCATTAGCAACATAGCCATTAGCAAGCATTACGCTTCTAAATTTCTCATGCCATTGCTTAGGAGCTTGTTTCAAGCCATACAGAGATTTCAACAGCTTGCAAACTTTATGCTCTTGACCAGGAATAATAAATCCTTCTGGCTACTCCATATATACTTCTTCATCTAGATCACCATTGAGGAACGCTGTTTTAACATCCATCTGGTGAATAACCAGATTGTAAATAGCAGCCAAGGCAATAAGAAGTCTGATGGAGGTGATACGTGCAACCGGAGCAAAGGTATCAAAATAGTCAAATTATTTCCTTTGCTTGAACCCCTTAGCGACCAATCTAGCCTTATACTTGTCCAATGTGCCATCGGGTTTGATCTTTCTCTTCAAGATCCATTTACAACCAATAGGTTTACAACCTGCTGGAGGATCAACCAAGATCCAAGTGTTGTTGGACAAAATCGAGTGCATTTTCTCATCAATAGCTTCACGCCAGAAAGGTGCATCATTGGAAGACATCGCCTCCGTATATGTACCAGGGTCCTTATCCACCATTAGAGTACAAAAATCAGGTCCAAAGGATTTCGGTGTAGTAACCCTTGAACTTCTTCTAGGTTCGACTCTTTTTGGTTTATCTGAGGCCTTTCGCTTCAAACTAGTTGAGGAGTCACTTTCAACTCTTTTATCTTTCTTTGGAAATATATTCTCAAAGAAATTTACGTGGACTGATTTGATCATGGTATGAGGAGAAGGTGTCTCCAAATTCAAGAACTTATAAGCTTTACTGGTAGTTGAATAACCAATAAAAATGCAGTCCACTCCTCTGTATCCAACCTTTGGAGTATCTTTATCAGGAAGTCGAACATGTGCCAAACAGCCCCATACTCTGAAATAGGATATGTTTGGTTTTCTGCCATTCCAAACTTCATAGGGTGTCAGATTGTTCTTCTTCTGAGAAATCCTATTCAATGTGTGACAAGCAGATAACAAAGCTTCCACCCATAAATTTTCAGTTAGTCTAGAACTGGTTAGCACACAATTGATCATCTCAATCAAAGTTCTGTTCTTTCTTTCTGCAACACCATTTTGTTCCGGTGTATATGAAGCAGTTAATTGTCTAACAATGCCATTTGCTTCACAGAGTTCATGAAACTCAGATTTCATGTATTCACCTTCTCTGTCTGAACGCACGATCTTGATCGTCGAGTTTAGCTTATTTTCAACTTCTGTTTTATATGCCTTAAATTTTTCAAAAGCTTCATCCTTAGATCTCAAATGATACACATAGGCATATCTAGAATGGTCATCAATAAAGGTAATAAAGTAACGTTTACCACATCGCGAAATGAAGTCCATTTCACAAATATCCGTGTGAACTAATCCAAGAAGGCTAGAGGTCCTTTCAACTGATTTGAAGGGTTTTTTAGTGATCTTGCACTTGCTACAAATCACACATTGATCATCATGTGTTTTATCATATTTTCTTATAAGCCCTTCATTTACCATGCGACCAATAGAATTATAGTTCACGTGACCCAATCTTTGATGCCATAATTCAAAAGACTCAGCTATATAGGCAGAAATAACTTTATTTTCAACACTGAGCTTAAACATGCCATTTACAGCATATCCTTTGCCGACAAACATACTATTCTTTGACAAAATGAATTTGTCAGCTTCAAAGACCATCTTGAAACCATGCTTAGACAGAAGAGCTCCAGAGACAAGATTTTTACGAATATCGGGAACATGAAGCACATCTTTCAAGGTAATAACTTTTCCAGAAGTAAGCTGAAGTTCAACCATACCTTTTCCAATCACCTTGGCAGATGAGGAGTTACCCATATACATTACCATGCCATCCCCCACTAGTTCATAGTGTTTGAAGAGATTCTTGTCTCCGGCAATATGACGAGAAGCACCAGTGTCAACCCACCATTCAGTTTCATTCCCCACCATGAAACTTTCCGTCACAACTGCAACAAGATCATTGTTGTTTTCTTTTCTATTTTTCTTCTTGTCACTTCCATGCTTGAGTTGATAGCAATCTTTGGCAAAATGACCAATCTTGTGACAGTTGTAGCATTCCTTGTTCTTTGCCATAGGATTTGAGCTTGAAGGCTTGAAACCTTTAGAATTCTTTGGCTTCAAGAATTCGTTCTGATTGTGCCTTCCAGAATTTTTCTTCTCATCCTTATCTACAACAACATGAGCTTTGACAATTGTTTCCTTCGCAGGCTCCTTTTCACGATTTCTAGTTTCTTCTTCAATATGCAAGTGTTGCATAAGTTGATCCAAGGAAAGATCTTCTTTTTTGTGCTTTAGTTTGTTGCGATACTCCTTCCAGGTTGGTGGAAGTTTAGCAACAATAGCACCTACATGGAAATTCTCATCAAGAACTATACATGCGGCACATATGTCGTTAGCAATCAATTGAAACTCACGAACTTGAACAGAAACATGTCTATCATCAGTCATCTTGAAGTCCATGTAATTCGAAACTAAAAATTTCTTTGAACTTGCTTCCTCCGCTTGGTAGACTGACTTTAGAGTATCCCACAACTCTTTTGCAGTCTTACTCTTTTTGGAGTATTGATCATAAAAGGAATCGGTCATTCCGCTAAGGATGTGATTTCTGCAAAAGTAGTCATCATCATTCCACTTATCAATCTGATCATTGATTGCTCTCACTTGATCAAACGAGGACTCTTCAATTGGAATTGATGGACATGGTTGAGTTAGCACATAAGCTAACTTAAGTTGACGAAGGAAAAACTCCATCTTGGTTTGCCATCTCTGAAAGTTCTTTCCATCAAAAAGCTCAAAATTCGGGTGATTAGTCTTAGTAACTCCATTCGATGAAGTAGCCATGAGAGAAAACTATCTTCAATTTGTTGGAACAAATGCACGTAAAAATTCAGAAATAATAAACAATAATACCCGAATTAGTATAATGAAAGAACCAAGGCTTAGAGGCGCGTAAACGCTTCTTGAAGATAGTTGAAGCCTCTCCCACGTGCAAACGGAAGACTCACTTGGCAGCTCTATCTTCGGGATTCAACCAAGCCCAGATTCACTGTTCATCCAAGAGAGTTGCACTTCTCTACAATGGATCGTGTATCCACCTTCGATCGATCAAGCATAAGTTTGAAACAAGTTTTTAGTTCAAGTATTTTCTTTTCTCTCAAGTGAAGATGGTATCTCTTCTCTTGTCTCCTTTCAACTTCCAACCCTTTACCCCTTTATATAGTGGTAGAAGAATGTATGTTCTTTGAACCTTATCAAGTTCTTTGAACCATACTAATTCAAGATTCATCAATGAATCTTATTAAATATAATGAACTTCAAGATAAGTTAATCTTATCTAAGGAGTATACATGAACCTAAGTTCATGAATCTTCACATTCATTTACAAAAATAATGTTCAAAGAATAAAACCATTTAGAAACTTAATAAGCCTCAAGTTCATGGAATTTATCTTTTTGAAAACTAGAGTTCAATGAACTTTATTTTATTTTCAAATATAAATAGTCAAATTTGAAACACATTTCTAACATGTACTTGTTTGTTTTATCTAGGTTAGTATATTGGATTGACTGTATTTTGAAATATTAATAAAAGATAAAACTAAGGACCTTACGAAAAAAAATTCTATGTAATGCATACACCATAAGGTTATATAACAAAATATGAATGGCTAGTTTTCATAAATCCGATTATATTGAAAACATAACAGATCGATGATGTGTCCTACAAAAGGCCAGCATTGCATTTTTCACTTCAACTATTATATATTATATAATATATTATAGCATAAGAACGCGAGCCAAGCTTGTGTTGGTTCATAAAATATATTGTAAAGCTCTAAAAAGTGTATTAATTCAAACCACATAATCTGAAGTAAAGCAGAGATTAGCATCTTATAAAAATATACCTACTATAGTTAAAACTATAATAATTCATACATTAGATTTTGCCTATACGATACTTGTTTTGAGCCATAAAAATAAGATGATCTGTCAATTTAATCACAACTAACTTAAAAAAGTAAGGGGTAAAATTGTCAAATGAAAAAAAACCATTCTTTTTTAATTTTTAGTATGACTTTTTTCAATTGACCCCAACAAAATTCTTTGTTCTTTAATTGACCCCAAAAAGGTTTTTTTTTTTTTTATCCCAACAAGATTTTCGTTTCCTTAATTAACCCAAAGTTGATTTTTGTTTTCAATTAATCTAACCCCAATCTTCTTAACCTTGATCACTGATTATCCATTTGTTCTTCCCCTTCAAGTTCAGTCTTACATCAAAAATCGCCGCCCCATCCTCCTCATCCTTCTCTTTCACACGTATAAGCGTCTTCTCCGGCGTAGCAGAGATCATGGCAGAGGGCGAGGGCGAGTCGTTGGGTGGAGGCATTAGAGTCGATGGGGGAGACAAGGTCGGGGGACAGGATGCGGCCGACGACGCTGGGTCTAATGGTGCTCTGTGGTGAGTTGGGAGTGAGTTAGCAGATTTAAAAAGTGGGTTGGTTCGGGCTTGTTTTGAGAAGATTTGGTGTGGTGGTGGCGGCGGAGGGCAGGATTATCAGGGCTATGGGGCAGGACGGTGAAGGGACAACACCAAGAATGCCGAAATGGTGGTCACGGCGGGGTGGCGGCGGTAGTTAGGGAAGGATGTGGCGGCGATGGGAGTTAGGGAAGGATGTGGTGGCGGTGGGCTAGGGGGAGGGTTGTGGCTGTGGCGGGGTAGAGGTGATGGAGGGGGTGGGTTAGGGGTGGGGGAGAATAAGAGTAGGGCTTTTTTTGTTATGAAAAGAAAAGAAAGTGACAAAATTACCCCTGAATTAAGTCACTTAACGGACTTGTGATTGACAGAAGCTAACGGAATGACTTAATTGGACAAATTGATGAGTTCAATGGTCACTTTGACACAAATCGAAGTTCGGTGGTCAAAGTGAAATTTGCTTAATAGTTCAATGGTCAACTGCGTAGTTAATTCTAATAACTTCCAGTAACATATCAAGACTATATTACTATTAGGTTCTTTTAGTGGTCCAACCCCATAGCCTTTCAGAACCAAGTCTCTTACCTTGAAAAGTAGTCTTGTTATCTCGTCCTGGCTACGCAATTTTAGACCGATCTTGGATTTCGCTCCCACGACACATCAACTTTTCAACGGTCAAAGTTTAATGCCACCGAGCTAGTCAATCCGAAGCGCACCCTTAAAAACAACCTTTTCGCGCCCTCACCATTCCCCAAGAGTCGGCCCTAGCCTTACCTTAGGGGTCTACCCCAGCCTTCTCCTTGAAAGGGTCGGCCCCGGCCTTCCCCCTTGGGGTAGGAACCAGTCTTCCCCTTTGGGTAAGCCCTGGCCTTCCCCTGATGTTCTCCACAATTACGATGCCTCCACTACATTTGTCGTCGTGTCGGTACGACGTCCGTCTCCGCGACACTTGTCGTCGCGCCAATACGACGTCGATTTCCCTGGCACTCGTCGTCACACTCGAGCACCGTCTACGAGTCATTTGCCCTCGACATGACACCTAACTCCGTGACACTCGTTGCCGAGCCCAAGCGTTGTTCCTGCATCACATGCCCCCGGCATGACACCCATCGCTGTGCCCGAGCGCCATCTTCATGTTATGTGCCCCTGGCACGATGCCTGACTCCGCAACATTTGTAAGTGCCCGTACGCCGTCCCTGCATCACGTGCCCCCGACACGACGCTCGACTCTACAACACCCGTCTGCACGTGCGTCATCTCCATGTCATGTTCCCCTGGCACTGCACATATTCAGTGCACCCAAGCACTACGCTACTTATACAGTTGTGCCCCCGGCTCGCTGACACTCTACTAAATCCCCATGTTGATCCATCATTTCACCACACCATGCACACCTTACTTTGGTCTTGGAACATGCTTCGACCCACTTTTGGAGTGTGCATCATCTCGCAAGGATAGACGACTCCTACATGGGCACTTTTTCCCTAGGGAGCTCTAAGTGCACCAGCATGTAGACCTACGCGAATCCTTTAGGACACTTTCTCAGCTCGTGAGATAGGCGATTCCTTCGAGACACTACTTTGGCGCACTTCAAATGGTCTGGAAAAAGGACTCACCTGCGGGATAGGCTCGCTCTCTAAGACACTATCTCCGCCAGAGAGCTCCAAGTACTCCCACATGAGGACTCCCCCTCCACCATGCAGGCAACTTCCAAGACACTGCCTCGGCCCGTTCGGTAGGTGACTCTTCCAGAAAACTACCTTGGCGTGTTGGGCAGGCGATGCCTTTTAGACATTACCTTTCCCTGTTGGGCAGGCGACTCCTCAGAGACATTACCTTGGTGCTCTACGTATTTCAGCACAAAGACTCACATGTGGGGATAGGCTTGCTCTCTAAGTGACTTATGTTTGAGTGTTTATGTTGTTATTTAAAGTATTTTTGAGGTATTATTAGTCACAACAAGTTCCAATATGTTAATACATTGACTATATAGAGTTTTAGTTGGTGTAGAATTGATTTTTTACTCTTATAAGGTCAACTAAACTTATGGTAATTATATCTCTGAATTTTTCAACAATAAGTTACAATAAAGAGTTATGATACATGTGTGACTATAATAAAAGTGAGGTAGAAGACGAATGGAACACCAAAGCAAACATGATGACGTGTAATTTATGTTTGAGTGTTTATTTTGTTATAAAAAGTGTTTTTGAGGTGTTAATAGTTAAAATCAAGTCCTAATATTTTAATACATTGATTATGTAAAATTTTAGAAGGTGAAAAAGAGATTTTTCGCTCTTTTAAGATCTACTAAATTTATGGTAATAATACTTCCGAATTTTTAATAATAGGTCATACTAAAGAGTCATGATACATGTGTGAATTTAATATAACAAACATGATGACGTGTAATTTATGTTTTCTTTATGTTTAAGTGTTTATTTTGTTATTTAAAATATTTTTGAAGTGTTAATAGCCAAAACTAAGTCATAGTATGATGATACATTGATTATGTAGAGTTTTAGAATGTGTAGAATTGAGTTTTTACTCTTATAAGATTAACCAAATTTATGATAATAATTCCACCGAATTTTTTAATAATAAGTTATAATAAAAAGTCATGATGCATGCAAGACTTTAATAAGTAGAGATAAAAGAGGAACAAAACACCAAAACAAAGATGATGACGTGTCGCAAAATTGAACGAATATGACGTGTCGTATAATAAAAAGGGGTCAAAAGGAAAAGAATACGGAAAAAAGCTTATGTGTCGCATCTACAACGCATAACGCTTCGTCTATTATATATTTATATGATATGATATGATATACATATATACATATATACATATATACATATACATATAGATATATAGATTGTACAACAAAGGGCTTCCCCTTCTCTTCTTCTACCACTTTTATTGTTTATCAACAATTCTTATGTTTTCCTTTTTCGTAGATTGGTATGCTTTGCACATTAATTGCGGTGGAAGCAGGACTGCCATTGGAGACACACCGTATGAAGCTGATCAAAACTCAGCAGGTTCAGCAAAATTTGTCCGCTGTAGAAAACTGGGGTACTAGTAGCACTGGACAATTTTGTGACCGTAATAAAACATTAGATGACTACACAACAAAGAATGTATCTGTTCTAAGGATGAACGACTCTGAATTGTACACAGCAGCTCGGCTCTCTCACTTATTATGCCCGCTGCCTAGCAAATGGAAACTATACTGTCACGCTTCACTTTGCGGAGATAATTTTCAGAGACAATCGATCTTATCAGAGCCTTGGCAGACGAGTCTTTGATGTTTATATGCAGGTAGCCTAAAACATTATCCAATAAATCTTTTAGTACGTAGTATTACCTCTGTCCCTATAGAAAAGAGATGCTTTTGACATCTTTAGTGTTTAGAAGATTAGAAATATTTATTTGAATTTACTTGAGAAGTCAAAAGAATTGAAAACTTAATTTTTTTTGGAGAGGGAAGAAGTAGAAATCTCTATGATTGTAATGCAATAGCTTTTGACAAGTTGAAGTACAACTAAAGGACTTTGATATTGAAAATGAAGCGCAAGGGACTGATAAGGCCGTGAAAAGAATATTTAAAGCAGTTGTGAATGAGACAATCTTAGAAATCCACTTTCAGTACACTGGGAAAGAGACAATTGTTGTCCGGTTAGAGGATCTTATGGCCCTCTGGTATCTGCCATTTCAATAAAGTCTGGTTAATCCTTCTCTTTTTAACTCTACATGTGTCCTTCCTGACATGAGTCGGTTTTGCTGTTGTCTAGATTTCAAGGCTCTTGACAATAGAAAAAAGAAGATAATCATTGCTGTTGAAGTTTCGAATTCAGGGTTATGCCTCATTCTCTCACTTATTGGTATTGTTTGGTGGAGTGGACATTTAGGAGGCAGAAGAAGATCATGGGAACAAGGTTTTGTAACTTTACCGTCTCGATACAGTTCGGTTCGCAAGGAAGTACCACAATTTTATTATCACTGTGGGAACACAAATTGCAGTATGATGAACAATGACCATTTTTGGCAAACTCGTTTTATAGTGCGATAGCAATTCAATTCTCACATTGTCAGGTAAATACAATCAACTTCTTACGGACTTCACAATTTCCTAGTTCTCATTACTCAAGAAGAAATTACTTTAGAGAAAGAGCAAGACATAGGACAGATGAAGATGCCGTTACTGCTGCATAAACTTTAAGAAGCACTTCATAAGCTTAGCTTGTTCTTCTACTGATATGAGACGATTAGATTTGCAGACTGGCTTATTCACATATAGGCAGAATAAAGCTGCTACAAACAACTTTGACGCTGCAAATAAGCTCGGAGAAGGTGGTTTTGGTTCTGTCTACAAGGTATGTAGCAACTAATTTCATTTTGTTTTTCTTCGTTTTTCATGTGGTTATGATATTTGAAGATCAGACTTCAGCAATAAGAGGCATGATTTCTGGTTTACAACACCCAAACCTTGTACGGATGTTGGATAGAAGGCAAGCACTTACTGTTGGTGTACGAGTACATGGAGAAAAACAGCCTCGCCCATGCTCTATTCGGTAAGTCAATGTTTTAAGTGATTAAGTACATTAGCTTAATCAAATTTAGCAAGAAACAAAATGATAATTTTCCACAAACTGCTAATCTGTACATTTTTTGTTACATTTAGTAATATTTGGTTGTGCTACTTTTAAAAATATCAGGTCAAGAGGGATCGCCTTCATATTTGGATTAGCCTACCAGACAAAGAATTTGTATTGGCATAGCAAAAGGGTTGGTGTATCTGCATGAGGAATCTCCTCTAAAAATTGTTCATAGAAACATCAAAGCCACCGATGTACTGCTTGATAGTGACCTTAACGCAAAGATATCCGACTTTGTTTTGGCCAAGCTTGATGAAGAGGAAAATTCCCACATCAGCACTAGAGTTGCCGGAACAATGTAAGATGTCATTTTATTTTTTCTCCGAGTAGATTCTTAAATCTTGTTGCTTACTTAGAAATTGCTCAGTAAGACTAATACGTGGTTACTTTGGCTTTGTGAAACCATTGCTACAGAGGTTACATGGCACCAGAATATGCACTGTGGGGTTACTTAACTTACAAAGCAGACGTCCACAGTTTTGGGGTGGTTGCACTGGAGATAGTTGCCGGAAAGAACAACATGAAATATCGTCGCGGTGAGGAGTATGTTTGTCTTCTCGACTGGGTAGGAACGCCTGCCTTTTAGCATTGTAACATTTTTTTTTAGTTACATCCATTATTATCATGGTGGTCTGTGTCTGATACTGTTGTGGAGGTTAGCATGTTTCATGGTTTATTTTCTTTCAGGCTTTTGTTCTACAACGAAAAGGAAGTCTGATGGAGCTAATGGATCCAAGACTGGGTTCAAGTCTCAACCAAGACGAGGCAATAAGAAGGATCAAGGTTGCTCTGCTATGCACAAATCCATCTCCTGCGCTTAGGCTCATAATGTCTGCAGTAGTGGCCATGCTTCAAGGTCATATCAATGTTCAGGAATTAAACATGGATCCTAGTATACATGGCGATGACTTGATGTTTTAACCCCTGAGAGACAAATATAATGAGATGCAATCTGAAAACGCCAGTGGAACTGAAGCCCTTGCTCATTTATCTGATGCAGCACCCAATGAATCTTCTTCTACCTCTGCCCAGTTTACTTCCTCCAACATTTCCTCCACATAGCATAATAGTAACAATAGCTTTCCTCTGCCAACTGGGGGATTTTACTGTTCGTGAATAGTCGATTAAGGTAAGTCAAAACTAAGAATTCTTCGACACGTTGTTCCTGCTTACTTGAAGCAAATTTATGTGTTGGTTCTTCTTTGTATGTTGCATAGTAGTAATTATTCTCAAGATGGTGAAGAAACTCATGCCCTCAAATGCCTGCGTAGGCAACCCTTCATTCAAGCTAAGCTAAGAAACGTTGTATGATATGTTATTTTTCTTAGGAAAAGTCAAGTATTTCTTGTGGCATTAAGATTACGCTTAAATTACGGCACGATTGCAAGATTGGAAATTTCAAATGAAAATTGCAAATAATGCACCAGGGACACTGGCTTTGTATTTCAAGAATATATAGTCTGCGTAGGGTGAAATTGACTTAGACTTGCCAAGAGGTAGACGCATTTTATCCCACATCGGATGTGGGATATTTTGTAATTGGTCTTATAAGACCCTGCTCATGAACTCATAAGTACCTACTTGGCTAACTCTTTTGAGGGAGACATTGCCCTGACTTGGGGCTGCGGATTGAGTCGTTACAGATGGTATCATAACCGACTTTCAAAAGCTTGGACTGAGCTATCCAGTCGGGTTACTGGCCAATGGTTAGGGAAAAAAAGGCAAGCCCAAATATGTCACACATCAAGAGGATGGTTGGGGCAACAAAAGGTGAGCCGGGTATATTCCACATTGGCTAGAGAGCAAGATTCTGGGCTATGTGTGATTGAAGCTTGGCGAGGACGTTAAGGCATAAGGTGGGAAGATTGTAATATCCAACATTGAATTTGTGATTGGCCTTGTAAGACCCTACCCATGAACTCATAAATACCTACTTGGCTAGCCCTTTTGAGAGAGGCATTGCCCTTTTGTGGGGCCGTGGATCGAATCATTGCACCCAAAAGATTTGATAATTGTATTTGATATTCGGCTTATTGTTTATATAACCCTTTTCTGGTCACTTTTGTCACATTTGTGAAATTTAATTGAGCTATCTATATTCCTATTTCTTGACTCTATTTGATAACTCAAATGTGGATTTGCTGGAAAATGATGTAAATCTAGTCCATATCAAGCCCAACAGCCCTCTTGAAAAGTTCATAAATGTGAATAAAGTCACCTTATGTTTTCCTCTAAGAAGAACTTAATGCATTTCTACATACGTTCAAGTTCAATTATGTATGCAAGGCGGAGATAAACCTAGAAAGGGGTCTCTTGAGGAAAATTTTCAATATTTCTTCAAATAAAGTTATTCACAGATTGAGGTGAAGGCTTCTATACAAGGAAACATCCAAGCATATGTATTTTCAGCTTGCTGCAATTACATATGGGGCTATGGTCCAAGATGCAACGGTTTTACGCATGCATGTAGATTCATGCACCAATAAGATGAAGTGCATCTAATAAAGCATCAAGAAGCTGACACATCCTTATATTTGAACTGCTTATTGTGAGTCACCTCTTCTTCATGGAACGTTTGTTCCTCAAATCAATCAATATATTCAGTGATGGGTAGCCAAAGAGACGCAAGATAACATTCAAATAGGAAATAGACATGTCAAATAATAACTGCACTTCTACCTCTGCCTCAGAGTTCTCAATATCTGGATATAACAATTCAATGCAAGTATTATATCTTGGATCGTCTCTCAAAGAGCGCCAACCGGCATAATGTGTATGGCAAGTTGGAGATTCATTATTTTTGTTGGAAAAAAAAGAGGGCAAGTCTTTATATTGGCACGAAACCATCTTTTGGAAAAGCACATAACAATAGAAAACAAAAAATTACTTATCCCAGGCACATTGCTTGCAATCCATTATTTTTTGAGTTTTGTTAATGATTCTTGTTCATGTGGAAGGCATAGCCAAAGTTACTCAACATATTTATCGTAACATTGATCAAAAGATCAATTGCACGTGTATTGTTCCTTTAAGGTGCAATACATTTGGGCAGCTGAAAAAAGCAAAACCCTAGTAACATTGAGCAAAAGATCAAGGGCACTTGTGTATTGTTTCTTTAAGGGGCATTACATTTGGGCAGCTGAAAAAGATAAACCCTATAAAGAAGATGAAGCAAACACCCAGACTGGTGAACAGCACCTCAGAGAGTGTGAACATCCATTACAGAAGACGTAATTCAAATTAGACATGACCATACGATATGATTATAGGTGAGGGCATATTCAACCTACAGACAGTCAAAGAATTAGACTATGCTTTTAGCAATAACCCCGTAAAATGTTAAAACCCAATCAAAAATTATTGTAGGGTACCTGTCAAATTTTTTTGGTTGCAAAGTTAAATTGCTGTACCTATTCATGCTTTTCGTGACGAACATAAATGGAGGGATGTTTTAGTAAAAAAAGGGCGTGCAAGTAGCATCATTCTTTCTGTATTCGAAGATATTTGCTTAATGTTTGTATGTATAAGCATATGAAGAAACAAAATGGAGTGGAAAAAATGAAGGAGTTATAACAGTGTAAGAGAGTCCAGCATATTTAATTATCCTCAACCTAACGAGACAAACCTATCATGTAATTCTACGACCTGATCTTAAAATACTGCATCTCAGTTTGTAGATACTATAAGAGTCTTGCATGTAATTTATGCAATAAGACGATAAATATTGATTTAAGGAGTAGCTCTGTTGTCAAATGAAGTGCCACCCTAAGTATCTTTAAGGGAGAAGCCAAATAAGTTGATAAGGAGAAAGGTGGCTCAATTTAATGTCAAACGAAGTGTCCCTGAAAATGATAATCAGAAAAATAGCTCAATTTATGAAGCATTCTTGGAGATTGCCAACATAACATACAGAAATTGTCAAATATTATACTAAGTTACTTTGGTCAAATTCATGCTCGTGATTCCGCATCTCAGTTCCTTCTTGACATTGGATTTTGCATCTTTAAGTAGGTCACTCTACCTCTTTAGGTGTAATAGGGTGTTTTTGGCTCGTTCACTCATGGTCATTGTTACAGCTAAAAACTGGATCGGGAACCACATCAGAAATCAGGCCTGCAAAAGAGAACACGGAGTGACCGCCGGGTGGGGTTCTGGCGGGGGAACGCTCCGATGCTTAAGTCAAAGATGGCTGACAATGTAGAACTTTGAGAAGCAATAAAGACACAATGTGTATGTGTGTGAGCTTGTCCTTACCTGAGGGGCTTGACCCTTTTATATAGTGGTAGAAGGAGGAGTCTTAGTAGGACTGGGCTTTGACCAACTCTAATCGGACTCAGATTAGGATCCTAGAGGATCTCCTGTCAATCGTAGCTGATAGAGTAAGAGCCTCTTTAGGATTCTGCCCGGTGATTGATATGGTAAGCGCCATATCGGTAATGAGCCAGTATGGTTTACGTTACTACAAGAGAAGAGGCCTTTTGCGACGGATTTTCAGCGACGGAAGTTATTCCGTCGCTAAATAGTCTTTCACCGACGGAAAGTCTCGTCGGTAAAAATTTCGTCGTTAAATACTATTAGCATCGGAATCAGACGTCGTAAAAAGTTTTTAGCGACGGAATTTTGCCGGCGGTCTTTTAGCGACGGAACTTTCGTCGCTAAAACTCTTTCAGAATTTTTTTTATTACCCAGGGTTTAATAAAACACTTTTAGCGACGGCATAACTCCGTCGCTAAAACATCCGTTGGTAAAAGTGCGACCTCCACCGACGGACTTTTAGCGACGGCTTTATTCCGTCGCTAAACGTGTTTAATAAATCCCCGATCTGGTTTTCTCTCTCCCCGTTTGCCCCGTTCTCACTGTCGTTCATCCTTCTCATCTTCACTGTGCCCCACCGCCGGCAACACCTCATCCTCCCCCTGACACCATATCCACCTCCACTACAGCCGCGCCACCAAGGCTCCATTGCCGCAGCGTCAACAAGCCTCCACTGCCACCGCACCACAAACACCGCCGCGGTGCCTCACTCCGGCGAAGCACAAATCGACGGACGGCCTTGCGGCGACCTCTGCACCGGCAGCACCGGTCTGAGTTCTGAAGGCCTCCATCCTCCGGTCACTCCACCAGTCCACCGGCGCTGACAGGCCACAGCTCTGAGCTCCCAAATTCCAATCTTCTTCGATCTTCACCACTGGCGGAGCAATCGGCGACAAAGGTATGTTCCGATTCACCTTAATCCTACGATTGGGGAAAACTTTACCAGCTTTCTTTAGCCCTGGGCATTAGGTTAGTCTGCACTAATTATCTCCAGACTGCAATCTTGATGAAGCAAACATTTTGAATTAGTGTAAATTATGACGTGCATGAGCTTTTTATGCTTTGCGCATTCAAATTCCTTCAAACTATTGGTGCTCGTGATGTAAATTGGTTTAGTGAATTACAAGAATAAGATGTTGAACTCATATACCCGCAAGGCTTCATGACACATTTTTACTCTAGATAAGACGATGCTGTTGAAACTGAGTGTTGAGTATAGACTGTAAACTATAGCCATTAGATCCGGTTCTTTCCTCTTCAGTACTGGCGTGAGTGACCATGTTTGCATTCCAAAGTGCTTTCGAGGCTCTCAAGCGCACCGTCCAATTGCTCAAATATTGCTTCTACTTTATGCAATCAGTAGGCCTTAGTAACAAGCCATATCCACGTTTCCTTCACCTCCTACAATGCAGCAGCTTGAAGACAGGGCAACATGCATTTCCTCTCCAACTACAGCGAATATTTCGTCCACCCTGCATAAAAGAATTTCTAAGATTGAAGGAAGTAAAACAGAACATAATCCAGCAGGGCGAAGATTCCACCAAATCATTGAACTAATAGAACCCTAAATTTGAATGCCCCAAATCAACCGAACCCTAAATTGAATGCCCCAAATCAATCGAACCCTAAATTGAAGTAATTGAACCATAATTAAATCCTAAATTGAATGCCCTAATCGAATCGAACCCTAAATTAAACTAATTGAACCCCTAATTGAATGCCCTGATCCAATCAAACCATAAATTGAAATAATTGAACCCCCTAATTGAACCCTAAATTGAATGCCCCAAATCAACCGAACCCTAAATTGAATCAATAGAACCCCCTAATTGAACCCTAAATTGAAGTAATTGAACCCTAATTAAACCTTAAATTGAATGCCCTAATCGAATCGAACCCTAAATTAAACTAATTGAACCCCTAATTGAACCCTAAATTGAATGCCCTAATCCAATTGAAACCTAAATTGAACTAATTGAACCCTAAATTGAATGTCCTAAATCAACCGAACCCTAAATTGAATCAATAGAACCCCCTAATTGAACCCTAAATTGATGTAATTGAACCCTAATTAAACCCTAAATTGAATGCCCTAGTCGAACCGAACCCTAAATTAAACTAATTCAACCCTAAATTGAATGCCCTAATACAATCAAACCCTAAATTGAAATAATTCAAGCGCATCGGATATGTATATTTTGAACAATTTTTTTCCATTTGAACATTGATTATTTGTTTGATAATTTTAGGTTGTTAATTGTGCATTTGAGAATTGTGATTATTGATCGATGATTATTTTAGGTTGTTAATTGATGATTTTAGGTTATTAGCTGTGCATTTGAAGTAATTGCGATTATTAATTGATGATTTTAGGTTGTTAATTGATAATTTTAGATTGTTAATTGTGCATTGAGCATTTGAGATATTGAGATTATTGACGGAGGATGGGACCCAATTGGATTGAATGTGTGATTTTTGTTAATTTTTATTGCATTGAGCATATGAGAATTGCGAATTGAGTTTGTTGACGGAAGATGGGACCCAATTAGATTGAGATACCTATTAGTTAGCGCAGACACGGACACCACGTCTGATCGACGGTGTCCGACATTTAAAAAACAAATTTACGTATGTCGATGTGTCTAGAGGTGCGTGTCGGTGGGCGTCAGACACGTGTCTAGAGGCGTCGAACACGTGTCCAGAGGCATTGATCAGACACGAGTCGGTATGTGTCGCACACGTGTCCGGAGGTGTCAGACACCATATCGACACCCTCTATGAGGTGTCGGAATTGAGGTTGTTGACGGATGATGGGACCCAATTGGATTGAGATACCTGTTAGCTAGCGCAGACACGGACACCACGTCTGATCTACGGTGTCCGACATTTAAAAAACAAATTAAAGTATGCCGATGTGTCTGTAGATGCCTGTCGGTGGGCGTCGGACACGTGTCCGGAGGCGTCGGACACGTGTCGGTATGTGTCGGACAGGTGTCCGGAGGTGTCAGACACGTATCGGACACCATATCGACACCCTATATGATGTGTCAGAATTGAGGTTGTTGACGGAGGATGTGACCCAATTGGATTGAGATACCTGTTAGCTAGCGCAGACACGGACACCACGTCTGATCGACGGTGTCCGACAATTAAAAAACAAATTAACGTATGCCGATGTGTCTGGAGGTGCGTGTCGGTGGGCGTCAGACACGTGTCCGGAGGCGTCGGACACGTGTCCAGAGGCGTCGGACACGTGTCCGACACGTGTCCAAAACTACCCCTCATTAACATTAATTAGCCCTAACATAACTCAATTAAGCCTAATTAGCGCTAGTTAGGACTAATCAGCACTACTCGGCACCATTAAAACCGTAATTAGGACTAAATAACCCTAATTAGTCCTAATCAACCCTAATTAGCTATAATTACGACTAATCAGCACTACTCGGCACAATTAAACCCTAATTCGGACTAAATAACCCTAATTAGTCCTAATCAACCCTAATTAGCTATAATTATCCGAAACTAGCCCTCATTAACATTAATTAGCCCTAACATAACACAATCAACCCTAATTAGCTATAATTACGACTAATCAGCACTACTCGGCACAATTAAATCCTAATTAGGACTAAATAACCCTAATTAGTCCTAATCAACCCTAATTAACTATAATTATCCGAAACTAGCCCTCATTAACATTAATTAGTCGTAACATAACCCAATGAAGCCTAATTAGGACTAATCAGCACTACTCGGCACAATTAAACCCTAATTAGGACTAAATAACCCTAATTAGTCCTAATTAACCCCAATTAGCTATAATTATCCGAAACTAGCTCTCATTAACATTAATTAGCCGTAACATAACCCAATCAAGCTGATCAACCACGTGTCATGTTCCCTGTTGAGGTCAACAACGAGGAGGACGATCTTCCTCTTCCAACAACACTTCTTGTGGGAGAAGAAGTCGTAGATGATGACGCGGAAGACGTGAAAAGTGTTGGAGATGATGTGACCGAGTCTACTGATGAAGAGGATGAATTAGAAGATGAACAGGACGACGAGTCCCACGAAGAAGAGGGCGACGAGGAAAGTGATGAAGATGATTCGCAAACTGAAAATGATTGACTTGTAATGTTGTAACATCACGGGAAAAATGTAGTAACATTTTAGAACTTGGTGTTTATTGATGTGTTTTTGCACATCCGTTCATATATATATATATATATAGTGCCGATGATGATTTATGCCTAAATTATTATTTTTCACGTGTTAATGTCTTTGTATATAATCTATATGAAGTCAAATATGGATAGGATACGGGCTATTCGTGGTTGGGCTGGACGCCGAGCTGCTTCCTCCCCGGTGGGTCCCACCTCATCATTGCCTACTGATGACGAGGCACAGAGTGATCGCGGACAGCAGATGGGGCCCCAGCCCCAGCCCGAGCCGTCGCCCCAGCCCGACGCAGATTCATCCCACACGCGCGTGCATTCTCCATCTTCCGTGGGTTCTACCTCAGGTATAGTTTATAACGGTGTTTAGTACATTTTCGCTAGCTTTATATTTAAAGTATATTTAAATTGTATTAATGTCTGTGTTTTGTAGGATCTCGACGAGGCCGTGGTCCGACACGCAGGGTACGCATCGACCCCCAGCGTAAACAGAGAGTTACGCTCACGTAGAGGGCCTGTAAGTACTAAAAATATCACCTCATGCCTTATATTTAAAATTTTGGGGTGTTAATTTATATTTGAACTGTATTAATTAATTTATTTACTTCTTTGGCAAGATCCTGGAGGCTCAGGCGAGGACGAAGATCGGCGTTCTTGTGAAGGGTCGATTCTTCGAGCCACGCCTGTACTGGAAGGATTGGGATGCCGCTGCGAGGGAGGCCTTATGGGAGGAGTGGCTGGTACGGTGAAGTATTTTTTTCAGCATTAGTAAATGTTCAATTAAGTTTGGTTTATGTTGTTAATTTGTGTTATTGAATGCCATACAGGAGGGGTTCACGTTTGACACGCCTCAGTAGCAGGCTTTCTTTGCCTACATCGGCAAGAATTACCGCCGATGGCCCCACGATGCACGGGACCGGGCAAAGAAGGCGCTGCCCGCGGGTGCCCCGATGACGGACATGACGAGATATCCCCCACATTGGATATCTCACCGTGTATGGGGGGAGATGATAGATCGGTGGGCTGCGGATCCAGGCTGGGACCCCAAGAGTAAGAGCGAGGCCGAGAACAGATAGAACAGAGATCCAACACACACGGGGGGGTCGGTGCCACACGACATCGTCCGACACATGAACGCGGTCGAGCACCGGGATCTGGAGGAGGATGAGGTCATAGCTCTGACCTATAGTCAGACGCACGTGCGGAAGAAGGACAAGGACGAGGCGCACCGGGCGGGCGACTATATTTCAGATATTGTCCGGCGGATCGATGTGAGTCAATTTATTTAAGTTGTAAATGTTTTGTCTTTCTATCCTCAATGTACGTTTCGTTAATTAATGCCCTAACATATCGTTAAACCACTGTTTTTGCATACCTCGTATGAACAGCTAAGGGGGTCCGAGCAGCAGTCCGGACAGCCATCAGCGTCCACTAGTACGGCTGCGAGTACTGGGGGGTTGAAGCGATGGCTGGATACGCCGGAGGTTGTGAATCGGCCGAAAGGCCGCATACGCGGCCTGCCTAGCACGACTGCTCTTGCCGTGATAGGAGCGTCCTCACCCCCTACTGCCCCTCCATAGACACCGGCTCCTCAGCGTCAGTTGGACGACGAGGAGATCCAGCGCATTGCTACAGTGGTGGTGAGGATGATCAGGGAGCAGGGCACTGCTGGACATGCCGAGCAGGCCCCGAATCATCAGGATCCAGATCCGGGACTCGGCGACCCCTGATGAGCCCCTTCCCGTGCCCGTTCCTAGCTTCCCCCCACCCCCCGCGCCCGGCATGTACTCTTCTCCCCTCCCCTAACTGGCTGTATTCGGTTCCCGGCTTGTACATATGAGTCTTTTTTATATTGAAATATTTTTTATAATTGATTATATATATTTCTTTCTGTATTGATTATTGCCCGTTGTTGTTGAGAAATGAAAATTGTATTACAGGTCTGGGTAATTGAAAAAAAAATTCAAAAAATTTTGATTTTTGGCGACGGATTAAATCCGTCGCTAAATAAGCTTTTTAGCGACGGAATATTCCGTCGCTAAAAATTATTCCGTCGCTAATTTTATAAAAAAGAAAATAAATTAAAATACTAAAAATATAATTAGCGATGGAATATCCGTCGCTAATTAAAAATCAATCCGTCGCAAAAAATTACATATTTAGCGACGGAGTTCAAAATTCCGTCGCTAAACTATTACTGACGGGCTTTTATACGAGGGACTTTTAGCAACGGTGAATCTGTCGCTAATTGTTTTAGCGACGGAATAAAGGCTTTTAGCGACGGATTTCCCCGTCGATAAAAGCCTTTTTTCTTGTAGTGCGTGTCATAACTGCCACGTGTC
Source organism: Escallonia rubra (assembly GCA_033065855.1). Lineage (NCBI taxonomy): Eukaryota > Viridiplantae > Streptophyta > Magnoliopsida > Escalloniales > Escalloniaceae > Escallonia > Escallonia rubra. Next base: position 29,253 of record JAVXUO010002066.1, on the reverse strand, counting down.
GTCCGTAGAATGGAGGGGTATTTTTAGCTATATCATATGCCCCCTGCTTTTCCAGCGTTAATGAATCGGGTGGAAGCATACTTTTTCCACTGGTGATAGCGAAATATACCAAAGACAGAATTGAATATGTCTGTTTGACATTTCAAGTATCCAAAAAGTGCTTTGTTCGGACAAGGTTCTGTTCGGACATGGTTCTGCTCGGGCAGACTTCTGTTCGGACGAGATTCTGCTCGGGAACGAATCTGTTTTGATGGGATTCTGCTCGGGCATGAATCTGCTCGGCCAAGGTCACTCTGCTCAGGCAGAGTGTTCGGACAGGATTCTGCTCAGGTAGAATTCTGCTTGAATGGGATTCTGCTCGGGCATGAATCTGCTCGGCCAAGATCATTCAGCTCGGGCAGAGTGTTCGGATAGGATTCTGCTCGGGGTGAATTCTGCTCGGATGGTATTTTGCTCGGATGGCATTCTGCACGGGCATGAATCTGCTCGGCTGTGGTCACTCTGCTCGGGTAGAGTGTTCGGACGGGATTCTGCTCGGGCAGAATTATGCTCGAATGGCATTTTTCTCGGGCATGAATCTGCGCGGCCAAGATCACTCTGCTCAGGCATGAATCTGCTCGGACAGAGTGTTCGGACGGGATTCTGCTCGGGCAGAATTTTACTCGGATGGCATTCTGCTCGGGCATGAATCTGCTCGGCCGTGGTCACTATGCTCAGGCAGAGTGTTCGGACGGGATTCTGCTCGGGCAGAATTCTGCTCGGATGGCATTCTTGCTCAGGCATGAATCTGCTCGCCCAAGATCACTCTGCTCGGGCAGAGTGTTCGGACAAGATTCTGGTCGGGCAAAATTCTGCTCGGCCGTTGTCACTCTGCTCGGGCAAAGTGTTCGGACGGGATTCTGTTCAGGCAGAATTCTGCTGGGATGGCATGAATCTGCTTGGGCATGAATCTGCTTGGCCAAGAGCACTCTACTTGGGCAGAGTGTTCGGACAGGATTCTGCTTGGGCAGAATTATGCTCGGACGAGATTCTGCTCGAGCAGAGTGTTCGAACGGGATTCTGCTCAGGCAGAATTCTGTTCGGCCAAAGTCTTGGTTCCTTCCACGTGTCTCATTCTCCATTAATGCCTTTGAGCGGGAATTTTTGAAAATTTTCAAACTTCTTTACTCTTCAACTTGTGACACGTGAGGGGTAGATGAACCGTTGTGTTTGCCAAGGAACAGTTACTTGGGGTTTCTCTATAAAAAGAGATCTTTCACTTCATTTTACCCTCACTCGAATCATTTGGAAACACACTGCTCTTCAAGTAAGTCTTTTTCTTCTCATCTTTCTGTTCAGCACTTCAAGTTTTTTCGTAGTTTCCTAGTTTAATAGAAAACATGTCCAAGACTTCAGTGTCTGTTTCGTCTCCCTAAGAGAATATAACTATATATAGTACCTCATCTTCGAGTTCAGAACGAGTTCCAACTTCAGAAAGTGAAGTTGGAACTTCGAATGCAACATTAGCACGTCCTTCAACTTCACAACCATTACCACCTTCATCCTCTCAACCTCCACAGCCTTCTACTTCTCAGCCTTCACATTTTTTGCCTGCCAAGAATGCCTTAGGTGATATGAAGGATCAAGCCGATGATACGGCTAATCCTAAGCCTTGGTATACCGCTGATGAGAAGTCGAATAAGATGTCTTCAGAGGATTTGTTGGAGTTGATTCGGGCCTATCCTCTTCCCGAACGTTGGTATGCTCGTCTTCCTGGTTTGCAAGAACCAGCTAATTATGGAACCAAGTTTGAGACTGGGATCTATGAAGAGTAGGTGAAGTCTGGGTATAGGCTTCCACTTCATCCTTTTGCTCTTCGCTTCTTTGAGCATTATCACATGGCTCCCGGTCAACTTGTTCCAAATGGTTGGAGGAAGCTTGTCGGGCTTATATATTTGGTTCAGACTTCGGGCTACAAACCAGATGCAACAGATTTTATGAGAGTGTTCTTCGAAATCTGTTTTGTCAAAGGAGTCGTCAACTGCCCGGGATGATATTATATTCATAGTAGGCAGCGACTTCTGAAGGGTGGTCCGAAGTAAAATAAGGGTTTGCATTCGAGATACTTCTTTGTCGGCCGCCTAGACAAGGGGGAGCTACCCTTTGACAAAGAGTGGAATCCTTTCTGTAAGGATTTCGAAAATCCTGGCAAGCCTACTCCCAACAACCTGACTAAGCATATACTTAGCCATATTAAGCTTCGAGGTGGTCTTTGCATAAATGAGCCTCTTTCGGAGGAGCAATTGGAGTGGGCGAAGATCATTCCTCCAAAGTCCATTCCAGCTGGTCTTTTGATTCCTCCTCCTCCCGCTATTCCTAGCGTGTCATCTGCCGAGACCATTCCTCTAGGTGTGCTTTGTATAAGTCATTGATTTCAATTTGATTTCAATGTTTATTCCTGTATTGATTTCTTTCTTTGTTGCAAAAATGGCTAGCGGAAGTGGAAAATCGCCACAAAAAGGCTTTCTTGGCGTTCTTCAGAAGGCCAAGGGGAAGCAAAAAGAGAAGCAGCCAAGTGTGGAGTTGCCCCCTATGCCTAAGAAGACTAGAGTCACCCCTCCAGAATGTTCTCCACGGATCCTGGATCAAGTGTCCATTGATGATGATCCCATCTTTCGACTGAGATGGACACTTACGCGTGATGATCTTGGGATGCCGGACAGTCAGGTCTCGGAGTAGCATCTTCTTCATGGAATTCTTCCTCGAGACAAAGAGGTTTTCCAGACTCAGACACACGAGACCTTTGCCTGCTCCTTCACCCAGGCCGTGTATATGGTAACATCTTTTGCCTCAACTAGGTTTCTATTTTGTTTTCAACTTTTATTTAGCTGATGGTTCCAATCTTCATTCCAGATGTACGCTAGCGGGTCTGAGATGTTTTCTGGCTTTGAGATGGCGAGACATTTGGTAGCGGAGGAGGCTCAACAGAAGATGTAAGCTGTTAAGGAGGCACAAGAAGCTTCCCATCGTACTAAAGAGCTGAGCAGGCAAGAGGCAGATCATCTTGCCCAGATCACAACTCTGGAGAAGAGGCTGGAGCGAGTCAAGAGGAAGGCGGCTGAAGAGGTGACGAAAGCTCGGGACCAAGGCATCCGCGACTTCCTGGATGGAAACACTGGGGAAGAATGGCTGAAGAAGCGAATAGATGATGACTTGGAGATCTATGAGATGGGCTTCATGAAAGCCAATGAGATGTTCGTTGAGCGCTTCCCTGACATGCCGTTGGATGACTTTGTTATGCCTGCAGTTGTGTCTCCATCAGGGGAGACTGTTATGCCTTCAGAGGCAGGTGATGTTGCGGCTTCCCATCCTCCTGAGGAGGGCCCTTCGGGCCATGCCCCCGAGCCTTAGAGTTTTATTCTTTGTATCTAGGCTCTTTTGTTTAGACCGAGTACTCTGATGCCCTTTCAAGGGCTTGTTTAAAACTCTATCTTTTATTATTGCATTTTTGTTTTTGCTATATGTTTGTCGTGGTTTATGATACCATTCACACATCATTATCTACTTTTACTTTAACTCTAACTATTTATTCGTCACTTAAAGAGTTGGCAAAGAAGTTGAGCACCCTCACTCGGCCTATACTTCGAAGAAGCAAAAGATTTTGGTAGAGTGACGGTGCCCCCATTAACTTTTGTTTCTTCACGGACTTAGATCTGTAGTTAATCCGTTTGGCCTTCTGTTGTATTTTTATAAAACCCAAGAGTTATACACTCTGTTCGGGCAGAGAGTTCGGCCATCACTCTGTTCGGACATAATGTTTTGTATAAGTTGATCACTCTATTCGGGCAGAGAGTTCGGCCATCACTCTGTTCGGACATAATGTTTTGTATAAGTTGATCACTCTGTTCGGGCATAGTGTTCGGCAAACATTTTTTTCAGACAGAATAGTTTGGCCAGGTTGATCACTCTGTTCGGGCAGAGTGTTCGGCCATCACTCTGTTCGGACAGAATGCTTTGGCTAAGTTGATCACTCTGTTCGGGCAGAGTGTTCGGCCATCACTGTGTTCGGACAGAATGTTTTGGCTACGTTTATCTTACAACAATACTGAGAAAAATAACTTTATTGCTCGAGCAAAATATAAAATTTACATTGGATTGCTTGACAACATATTTATTCGAAAAAATCTGCTAAAGACTATTTCTAAGATATTGGAGTTCTGACAAGGTCTGTGCTCCTTATCCCCAAAAAAGGAAGTGTCTTGGCTTGGGCCAAGACACTACTGGTAATATCTGCGCAAGTTCTCAGCATTCCAAGTACGAGGGATAGATTCCCCCGAAAGTGTTCCCAGTGCGTAGGCGCCGGTTTGAGCACCTTTACAACATGGTAGGGTCCTTCCCAAATTGAAGATAACTTTCATGTCGCTGCCTTTGGATCGGAGACTTCTAATTTACGGAGGACTAAATCTCCCTCGTTAAACTGCTTGGATCGGATTCTTTGATTGTAATAGCGTGCGACTCGTTGTTTTATGACAACAGATTGTTCATGGGCTTGAGTTCGAGCTTCTTCTACCAGATAAAGATTTGCTCGGAGTCCAACTTCATTATTTAATTCGTTGAAATGTAAGGCCCGTATTGTTGGAACTCCTATCTCAACTGGCAACATTGCCTCCGTTCCATAGCAAAGTAAGAAAGGCGTTTCTCCTGTGACCGAATGTGAAGTTGTTTGATAAGCCCACAACACTTTGGGGAGTTCATCCACCCACGCGCCTTTAGCTTCATCTAGCTTCTTTTTCAACCCTTGTAAGATGCTTCGATTCATGTTTTCAGTCTGACCATTGAATTGTGGATGAGCTACAGAAGTAAATCTCAAATCGATCGAAAGATTCGTACAAAAGGTTCGGAGGTTGTTGTTGTCAAACTGTTTTCCGTTATCAATGACCAAAGCTCTTGGTACTCCAAAACGGCATACGACGTTTTTTCAGAAGAAACCTTCACACTTGGCTGAAGTAATGGTTGCCAGAGATTCTGCTTCAGTCCATTTGGTGAAGTAGTCTATTGTCACAATCACAAATCGTCGTTGCCCAGACACCATGGGAAAAGGTCCCAACAGATCCATTCCCCATACAGCAAAGGGAATTAGAGAAACAATCGAAGTTAAAGGAGCAACTGGTGTATGAGAAACTGGTGCAAACTTCTGACACTTATCTCATCTTCGTGTGAATTCGATGGCATCCTTCTGCATCGTAGGCCAGTAATATCCTTGCCTTAAGATTTTCTGTGCCAATGTCCTCCCTCCAAGATGTTGACCACATATCATTTCGTGTACTTCTTGTAATGCGTATAAGGATTCTGATGGGTGTAGACATCTGAGGTAAGGAAGGCTAAAGGATTTCTTGTATAGAGTTCTGTCTACTAGAGCATACCGCATAGCTTTGACACGAAGGTTCCTCTCCTCATGTCTTTCACTTGGTAATTTGCCTGTGGACAAGTATTTGATGATCATGTCCATCCAACAGGGTTCTTGATATATGATTTCAATCTCAGCTTGAGAACTGATACTGCGATCCTTGAGGAATTCAAGGTATACCGGGCGCCGGACATCAGTTTCTTCAGCGGAAGCAAGCCTTGATAACATATCTGCCTGATTATTCTGATCTCGGGGGATTTGGCGAATGGTGAAGTTTTGAAACCTCACAGCTGAAGTTTTAACTAAGTTGAGATATTGAGCCATTCTTTCGTCTCTGGCCTCGTAATCTCCCAAGACATGATTGACCACTAGTTAGGAATCACTATGAACTGATAGTGAGTCCACCTTTAAGGCATGTGCTAGCCTTATCCCCGCAAGAAGAGCCTCATATTCTGCTTCGTTATTTGAGGCTTGAAATCCAAAGCGAAGTGCGTACTCAATAGTAAAACCTTCTGGACTTATAAGAATAATTCCGGCTCTGCTGCTGCCAATAGCTGAAGAACTGTCTACGTAAAGATTTCAAGGATCTGGAACCTCAGAGATTACCAACTGAGGGGGGTCTTCAGGTAATGTACACTCGACAATAAAGACTGCTAGGGCTTGAGCTTTAATTGCAGTGCGAGGTTTATACTGGGGGTAAATGCACTTTACCCCCTATACTTTTAGGCGGTTGTACTATGCCCCCCCCTACTTTAAAAAGTTGAACTAAACCCCACTGAACTCATCAAAACTGGGCAAAATGGAACGGCCGTAACTGAGATTGCTGAAATGTCATAATTATCCTTGTATTAAACTCAACATTGAAAACTGTATCCACCTTTTTCAAACCATTCATTTTCCAAATTAAGTTCTCAAACTCTCGGTCTCCCAAATCTCTCTGCCGATTGAAGATCAAGTGATCATCATCGAGTAATCGCCGTTCACGTACCGCTTTTGGCCGTATCTGTGCTTACGGTCGGAGGTCCAGGAGCCGCGGTAGGTGTCGCCGTCGGATCCGGTGAAGGTGTCGAAGCCCTCCATCCAACCCGACTTGAACTCGCCCTCGAAGGTGGCGCCCGAGGGCCAGGAGAACTTGCCCTTGCCGGAGGCCTTGCCGTGCTTCCAGTCGCCTTGGTACATGCATCCGTCGGCCCAGAGGTACTTGCCCGATCCGTGAGGCACGTGGCCCGAGAAGCTCCCGATGTACAGATCCCCGTTCTGGAAGTGCTTTTCCAGCGCCGCCGGAGAGGAGGCGGAGGTGACGACGGCGGGAGTGACTCGGTGGGTGATGGATTGAGATCTGGGCCGGGTCACAATAACGGGCTTGGGCTCTGTTTCTCTCTCTTCCTCGGATCTTTTCTTCTTAGTGGTGGTGGTGGCGGTGTCTTCACTAAACAGTGTGGTCGAGGGGATGGGTTCAGGCATGTTTTGGAGGTTTTCTAGGGTTTGGAGAAGAAGAGAAATGAAGTGGGTGGCTTTTTGGGGTTTTTTTTGCAAGTCTTAAGGGGTAGTTTTGTCCTAAAAATGCAGGATCTGGGCGCCAAACACTTCCCGCCCAAAAACTGTGTTAACTTGGATGGAAACCGTCCATTTTGCCCAGTTTTGATGAGTTCAAGGGGGTTTAGTTCAACTTTTTAAAGTAGGGGGGGCCATAGTACAACCACCTTAAAGTATAGGGGGGTAAAGTGCATTTACCCCTTTATACTGGATATCGAATTCCCCTAACTCTACGGACCAATTGACTAATCATCCTGATGCCTCGGGGCTCAGTAAAACCTTTCTAAGTGGTTGGTCCGTCAGTACGATAATGGTATGAGACTGAAAGTATGGTCGAAGTCGCCTAGCTGATATGATAAGGGCTAGTGCAATCTTGTCAATCTTTGGATATCTCGTATCTACATCTTGTAAGACTTTGCTGATGTAATAGATGGGTTTCTGAACTCCATCTTCCTCTCTGACTAAAACGGTACTAACTGCGACTTCGGTTACCGAGAGGTATAGAAATAAGTCTTCGCCGGGAAGTGGTTTTGAAAGTAGGGGCGGAGAACTCAAGTAAGCTTTGAGTTCTTCGAATGAATCCTGACAATCGTTTGTCCAAACGAAACTTTTCCCTTTTCTGATGGCCTTGAAGAATGGTAAGCATCGTTCAGCTGATCGAGCCATGAACCTTCATAAGGCTGCGACCCTCCCCGTTAACTCTTGTACTTGTTTGATTGTTTTTGGGGACGTCATGGTTTGAATAGCCTTGATCTTTTCCGGGTTCACCTCAATTCCTCGTTGAGAAAGTATAAACCCTAAAAAATTCCCTGATGCAACTCCGAAAGCGCATTTGAGTGGATTCAGCTTCATTTTATACATTCGAAGGATGACGAAAGTTTTTTCAAGTCTTTGACATGGAATTCAGACTTTATGCTTTTGACGAGCATATCGTCAACATAGACTTCCATGTTCTTCCTGATCAAGTCTCGAAAGATCATGTTCACCAGACGTTGGTACGTTGATCCGGCGTTCTTGAGTCCAAAGGGCATTACTTTATAGCAGTATAACCCTCTTTCGGTGATGAACAAAGTTTTGGAGACATCATCCTCGTGCATCATAATATGGTTATAACCAGAATATGCATCCATGAAACTAAGTAATTCATGGCCCGAAGTAGCGTCGATAAGAAGATCTATCCTTGGGAGCGGGTAGCTCTCCTTCGGGCATGCTTTGTTGAGATCTGTGTAATCGATACATATTCGCCATCTGCCGCCTGACTTAGGGACCATGACGACATTGGCGAGCCAATCCGGGTAATAGATCTCTTCAATGAAGTTGGCAGTTAGAAGTTTATCTACATCTTCTTCAATCTTCTCCTGTCTTTCTGGCGCAAAAGTTCTTTTCTTCTGCTTAACAGGTTTTTTTGGTTGGATCAACATTTAGCCTATGGGTAATGATTTCGGGATCAATTCCAGGCATGTCTGCGGCTGTCCATGCAAAAATATCCACATAAGTTCTCAATAAGTTCACTAGCTCGAGCTTGGTGTCTTCCTTAAGATTCGAACCTATCCGAACCGTTTTGCTTTCTTCTCCAGGATATACTTCAATGCTTATAAGATCTTCAACTGGTTCTCCCCCTTGCATCTTTGTATCATCCCGGAGGTCTTCGATAATGAGTGCTTCCTTGTTCTTTGATCGGCATGAAGTCACGTAGCACTGACGAGCTGTAGTCTGGTCCTCTTTCACCTCTCCAATCCCGTGTTCCATGGGGAACTTCATCTTGAGGTGATAAGTTGACACTACAGCCTGTAACTGATTGAGTGCTGGTCATCCCAATATGGCGTTGTATGCTGAGGGGACCTTTACCACCACAAAACCAAGCATGAAGTTGGCTTGTGCCGGAGGTGTGCCAATCGCTACTGGGAGTGCGATAATACCTTCGACTCCAACTGGATGATTGGAGAATCCATACAACGGTGTATCCATCTTTCAGAGACGGTCCGTTGGAATGTTTATCTTCTTGAATGCATCGTAAAATAAGACTTCTGCGGAACTTCCGTTATCAATCAGGACACGCTTTACGTCGAAGTTCCCAGCCTTAATTGTGATGACTAATGGATCATCATGAGGAGTTTTTATATCCTTTGAATCTTCATCAGAAAAGGTGATCGCCGCTACGGGTACCGTCTTATGTTTCTTATTCGGGGGCTGACTCGTTATGCACACTTCTCTGGCGTATGCTTTTCGATCCTGTCCTGATGAACCTCCTCCGGTTAATCCCCCAGATATAGTGTTGATTGTACCCGCATTCTCTTCCCGGTCTTCTCTTTCTTCCATGACCGGAGGTGTCTGTTGTCTTCCTTCTCTAGGAGCGACAAACTTTCTCAACTAGCCACGCTTGATAAGGGCCTCAATTGCTCGTTTAAGCGATCCACAATTTTCAGTTGTGTGGTCATGATCGTTGTGAAAGTGACACTATAATCTTTGTTCCTTTTATTGGGCGAGATTTCATCTTGTCTGGCCACTGGAGAGCTTTATTGTCTTTGATCTCGTGAAGAATCTGTGATGGTTTTGCATTGAGGGGTGTCAGATTTTCCGAAGCAAACGGGTCTTTCGGACGCCTTTCATCACGCTTAGATTGTTTTGCTGACTTCCCTCCTTGAGGAGTTATTTCTCGAGATCGTTTCTTCTTTTCTTCCTTCTCTTCTCCACGTCATCCTCTGTGTGTCTCCAGGTATTCTTCAACTTGAATATATTTGTTAGTCTTCTTGAGAAGGGCTTTCATATTACCCGGAGGACTTTTGTTTACAGAGAACGCAAACTTAGATGTCGGACGGAGGCCTCGGAGGAAGGCAATATACTTCACGGATTCGTCCAAGTTATCGATTTTCAGAGTAGCTGCGTTGAATCGTCCGAGGAAGCACGCCAAGGACTCATTTTTCTCTTGCACAATGTTTAACAGACTCACCGAGTTCTTTCTTTGGGAGCGACTTCTTACAAAGCGTTTTTGAAAGAGATCCGATAATTGGCTGAAGGAGTAGATGGACCTTGGTTGTAGAGATTTGAACCATACATGTGCAGCTTTCCTCAGATTGGTAGGAAAGGCTCTGCACATGACAGCATCTGAAACCTGAAGGAGTAACATGTTTGTTTGAAACTGATAAACATGTTCTCCTGGATCTCCAGTCTCGTCGTAGAGGTCACACTGAGGCATGCGAAAGTTAGGAGGTAGCTTTGCTTTCTCGATGGTTTTGGATAACGGATATCCAGATTCTTCCCTTGGGAGATATCATTCTGGAGAGCGATATCTAGGCACCATCTTCCAGGAGTCTCGTTCTCAGGAACGAAACTCTGGTGTCCTCTTTCTGTGGACAGATCTTCGAGGGGTCTCAGCTCTGGCGACCTGTTTCGGAGAGGAGTTGGTACTGCCTTCGACTGATGGATCCTGTCGATAGCATGATCCACTCCTGGTCATGTGATCTCCACTCTTGTCTCTGGGATCATAAGTCGGATCGGCCATTGATTTGTATTTGCTGCCGTAGCTTAATCTGGAGGTGAGACGAAGACGAAGGTCGCTCGAGTCAAGATGAGAATGGTGAGTGGACGGTGGAGCCACCGCCATGTCGAGCTTTCTCTGAAGAGTGTTTACAACATCCTTCAGTTCATGGATTTCCTTTGTAAGGTTGGCATGGGGTGCTTTGAATAGCTGACGGTTCAGGCGATGACGAAGGTCACCGTTTTTCAAAGTAGACGTTGGAGAGTGGTTTCTCCGAGGTCTAGTTTCTGATTCGGGAATAGTAGATGTTACGTTAGTGTAATTATCTTCAGAAGTACTGGCGCGATAGCCGCGTAAAGGGGTCGAGTGTCGGTCGTGAGAACGACCTGGTCGATGAGAGCTGCTAGTTTGCGCACGATGGTTCTGGGAATGACTGTGTGAAGAGTCACAGGAAGAAGAATGAGTGGCCATGTTCCCTGTTGTGGTCCCACGAATGGCGCCAATCTGTTGCAGCTAAAAATTGGATCGGGAACCACACCAGAAATCAGGCCTACAAAAGAGAACACGGAGTGACCGCCGGGTGGGGTTCCGGCGGGGGAACGCTCCGATGCTTAAGTCAGAGATGGCTAACAATGTAGAACTCTGAGAAGCAATAAAGACACAATGTGTATGTGTGTGAGCGTGTCCTTACCTGAGGGGCTTGACCCTTTTATATAGTGGTAGAAGGAGGAGTCCTAGTAGGACTGAGCTTTGACCAACTCTAATCGGAATCAGATTAGGATCCTAGAAGATCTCCTGTCAATCTTAGCTGATAGAGTAAGAGCCTCTTTAGGATTCTGCCCAGTGATTGATATGGTAAGCGCCATATCGGTAATGAGCCAGTATGGGTTACGTGTTATAACTGCCATGTGTCGTCCGTAGAATAGAGGGGTATTTTTAGCTATATCAGTCATTTAGTTCTATATGTTTCACTTTCAGTAAATATCGAAGCAAGATAGAAATAAACACCTTCTTGAATCACTCACAATTGTAGATAGGGAGAAAAATAAAGAAACGGATTGCAGGAAGAAGTTACGGCCTCCCTTATAGGGATAACCCTTGGCAACTAAATATGATTAGCGACTTTTACTAAGTTTGACATTAAAGACTGTCGCTAAAGCCTTTTGCAACAATATCACTAACCTTGTTTAGTGACTATAAATTATCTCTATATAGGGAGCTATAGCAAATGGTGGTCAAAATCTGGCAATCTGGCTTCTTGGATGACCTGCTGGAATAACATATCTGCATCTTAAACCATGCAATGCAACACTGCAAATAGCTTGCCACACACCAAGTAGTACAAACTAGTAGAAGCACCTTCCCAGACACTTAAAGATTTGCCATGTTGATGAAAATGAGCTACATATTGAGTTAATTTTCTTACAATCATCTAAAGGTGACATGCACACTTGGAAGACCTTGGCATCCAATTTGCCCTCCACGTGATTGAGGGTGACAAAAAGCGCCACGTCGTCCACGCCGATGACTGAAGATGCCAATGTGTCGAAAGACTGGCAAAAAAAAAATAGCAATTCAAGAGAATAAAGTTTGGAAGACTAACCTCTAGTTTCTCTGTTTGATGACCAGAAAGAAAAAAAAAAGTATCCAATGCTGAAATTATATTGGGTTGAAACTAACCCTAAACCCTAATTGCATTAATTGGGTGCCTTGCTAAAAAGAAGCCCAAATTTTCAGCCTTTTTTAAGTGAGCCCGTGTAATTGGTAAGAATATTTGGGATAAATTAAAAGATTATTCCAAGAAAATTCATTGGAGGTGAGTCGCGGGGGGGGGGGGGGGGGGGGGACAAAAAGAAAGGAGAGAACAAGAAAAGAGAGGGAGAAGTCTGCAGAAGACAAAGCTGCTGCGGCAGAAAGGAAATAAGAAGAAAAGAAAGAGAGAAGGAAATCATATCCAAAAAAAATGGGGTCAAGGTGAATCAATTCCTTTTTTTACTCTTTCATTTCTGATTTTCTTATTACTTCGTGTAAATTTTAATTATGTTTCATGATGTATTAGGATCCATTTAGAAATAAAAGTTTTCATACATTTCTCATCTATTATTTGTGTCTCTTTAATTGTTATTTGTGTTTCTTTAATCAGAGGTTGTCATGGACATAATTAACAGTTGACTCTTTAGTCAATCGGGAATATGAATCCACTTTACAAAATAATAAACGTTGTTATATATACACGATGGAATTTAGTGACACAAGATTCGAAGCTAATCAATAGCGGCGAAAAATGCGTCATCAGATGATTAAAGAAGTAGCGTGGTGTAAGGATAGATAAAGTAAAAAAATGTTGATAGGTTGACATTTTAGAAAAGCGTAAACTTGCACAATCCCATCTAATCGTATCACTTACGGATAGAGCTGTTCATGGTTATTCTTGAAAAGTCCAAAGTGAGGGACTCTTAAGATAGAAGTTGCGAGTGCAACAACAACTAAAGTCTAGGGTATCGTTAAATAATATGTGGATTAGAAGTCCAGGTTTTTTGCAAAAATAGTTATAAGTCCATATTACATGCCCATATTGAAGGTAAAATAAGTGGATTGGAACCGCGTATTAAATGGAACAATAGTAGGAATGTTCACATCTTCAAAGTATAGTAAGTGGACTAGAAGTCCAGATTAATTGTAACAATAATAAGAAGGCAAGATTAGAAGTTCAAATTCAAGGCAAATAAGTGGATTATAAGTTCACATTAAGTGTAACAATAGTAGGAAGTTCACCGTAGAAGTCTAAATTCAAGGTACAATAAGTGGATTAGTATTCCATATTAATCCTAACAATAATTTGAAGTCAAGATTAAAAGTCCGAATTCAAGGTAAGCTCAAACTGCAGTAGAGTGCTGAGAATTGAAAAAGGACACGTGATGATATTTTAGAGAGAAACCCGTCTTCTATTAATTTATTTTGAATTAATTGATTTTTCATGTACTTGTAGTCTTCTTCTGCACTTAATTTCCGTTCATATATTAAAACATGTTATTGCGACAATTGCACTAAAAAGTCAGCCGGATAGCCGAAAAAACAGTAAACACTAAACACGAGGGACCTGGCCCCCTTCAGACAGAAGTGAACTGTGGTCCCCCACCCCGAAAAAAGAAATATCAAAAATTTGAGTTTTGTACTGTGTCATTTACTTATCAAGCTTCGTATTTGTACAATGGTGTCTTAGCATATTGACAATTAGTAATATATATACACACACACACACTAGCCCGAAAATCAGTGTTATGCACGGGAGGTCTCAATAATAAGCCATCTACTTTAGAAGCTTTGAATTGATCCTTGCGATGAAATATCAATAAGCAATTTCTTTATGCATATAGCTAATTCTGTTTTGGTGACTAGATAGGACAAAGTTTATGATTTTATTTTGTACACAAAAAAAAAAAACAAAGTCGATTCCAGTGATAAAAATATGCGGAGAATCTCTCGATGAATTTGTTACTGTATGAAACAATAAGCAATTTCTTTCTGCACGTGATATCAGAACATCAATCATGATTTCTCTTATATAGACTAGTTAGACGTCCGTGCGCTATCTTCTTAGGTACTTTGGTAATGATAAAACAATTTACTTACAATATGAATGAAAGGAAGAACATAAAGGAAAAGGTGAGGAGTTTCAAGGTTTTATGTCAGAAGTTAATATTGTTTTTTTTCACTACAAGAATCGAAGGCTTTAGCGCCCGCTTTTTATGGCGGTCGCTAAATTGAGATTTAGCGACCACTTTAGCGACTGACATAAATAGCAGTCGCTAAGTCTAGGAAAAAAGTGACGGGGTCAACAAAAAAAAATGGCATCACCTTTAGCGACCTTTAGCTCGGTCACTAATTTAGCGACCGCTGTATTGGTCACTAAAGTTAGCAACTGTATTTAACGACAGTTCCATAGTCACTAAATTTAGCGATTGATCTAAAGGCGCTAAAAGCGATCACTAACTTTAGCGACCGCGTTTAGCGACCAATTTCTCGGTCGCTAAAGTAAATCTATAAAGGTGCCCTAATTTCTCTCTCTCTCTCTCTCTCCCCCTTCTCGCTCTCTCTGTCTCTCTGCCCTAAATTAAAACTAACCACCGGCGAGGACAACACCACGAATCGATTCACCCCGCCGCCCATGAACAAGCTCTTCTTCGGGTAGTTTTTGAATGTGATTTCGTTACTGGCAGAAAGAAGCTTCAGCGCACGGACTAAAGATTTTGGTGAATCTGAAGGTTTTGACCCCTCCTCCTCCTCCACCACCAAATGCGTCAGGCCAGATAATTTATTTGTTTTCTTGTATCAGCCTCTCCTAGCCATTCAATTTATCTAGTACCAAATAACACCTCCCCTTTCTCCATCTTTTTCTCTTGAAAGATTCCCCCTGAATTCGTCCATCCAAAGATCTTTCACCCAGTGCTCTTCACATAGTAACAGCTGCCTGCCTCTCACAATTTCTTCGAATTCAATCATCTCTGCATGTGGGTGGTCTTTAAAATTGGAAAAGATAAAGGCTTCTGAGACTTTCTTGACCTTGGTGTGCACTTTGGTGATTAAGAGAGGTGAGCTCAACTGACTATTTTGAAGTTTTCGGTTTTCTTAAATGCTTTGTGATGGATGTGTTGATCGAGTATTGTTGCTTGTCTGTGTTTTGCTTTGGTGCGTACTTCCGATTTTGACTTCGTTTTGAGGATGTGCTTGTGTTAAATTTGTTTTGCCTGTCTGATTTATATATCTTATGGTCATGTTCATGTGTTTTAGGAGTTACAACTTAGGGTTTAGGGTGTAATTTGAGGTTTAGGCTTTTAGGGTGTTTAGGTTTGAGGGGTTTGCGATTTAGGTTTTCTGCGTATAGGAACTACAGATTTTGTCATAATGCTTTTGCAAAAAACAAGCACAATGTGCTTATTTCTGATCCCATGGGATAATAAAGCACTTGTTTTACTGTCTATAGACCCAATTTTAATTCCCGTAATCCTTTGAAAAAGAATGTAGTATTTGCTTTGGTTAGTTAAGGGTCGAGTCTTAGATCATGTAGTTTGGAGATATATGCTTCCATCTTGAAAGCAATTGCCTACGTACTAAGGGATTGTTTCAGTTTGTTCAGTTGGCTGTTAGATTCAAGAGTCCGAGTGCTCTTGCCCCATATTGCTATGTCATATTTCTTGTATGCATAGCAATAAAATAATTAATTTCAGCAGTTTTATGTGGTGAAATTGTAGCATTAATGGTCACCTGCAAATTTTAGGAGCTGCACATATGGTGCTTAATCTCCTTTATAGTTATCATCAAGAAACTTGTTCTGTGGTTTTTTTTATAATGCATGTCCGCTGTGGTTTCTTAAGTAGTACAATCAAATGGTGTAAATTTTCTCATCATGCTGCAAAGGCTCTACGAATCATAAAGTCCTGTCTAATCCATCTATTTTTGGGTCATGTAGTTGTGTAATTTTACTTAGAAGCTCATGAACAGCTTGATTACCTTGGGTGTTTTTACTGCTACGTTATGCAAGATTATGTCATGATATGGAAGCAAATTAATAAGTAGGCTACATACGCCAGGCTTTAATCATGTTCCATGATACTTGATATTAGTTGTGAACAAAATTGTGATTAGACATCTTTATTCATGTCTTATGGTATATGTGACAGCTATTTTTGTCATTGGAGTTATAAGTTTCTTTGTAATCTTTTGCAAGCTGACAAAAAGTTGAAATATTGTTGCTTGAAGTTATCACTGAAGCTATGCTTCCTTGTAGTGTTTAGTATAACTGGCATATGCACATGGCTAGTTGGTAAGCGTTATCTTGTTTATCAGGTAATAAAAAGGTGACCTCCTTCTAAAAAATAAAAACAGAATGCAATCTACAACTCTGTTACCAAATCAATAGCCATCCTGATAGCCTAACTCGGGTATGCATAAGCAGCAGAGCCATATTCCTTTCTTTCAAATCCATATTCATTCTGTATGTGCACATCTAAATAATATTACGGATTGGCCTTAAATAGCAGAACAATACAGTGGCACTTCACTACGATATATGTTTTGTTCTCTCTTCCTCCCCCCCCCCCCCCAATACAGAAGCAAGATCTCCAGAATTCTAAGAAATTCAGTGTGATGAAAAGTTTTAATATGCTAGAAATCATAAAAAAGTGGCAATGTAATCGAAGACCACAAAAACATGATTGAGAGAGTATGATCCTAGCGGTCCAAAAAGAAGAGTATTTAACCAAGAAAGATACTCTTGTTGAACAACTAAATAAAACTCAAGACTGAATAAACCAGTAAATGGCAAACCTTAATAAGTACTTAAACGAATTAGGTTTTGACTAAGGGAATGCAAAAAGTCTTACCCGACCTAGCAGTAAACGTGGTTATAATCCAATAAGCCGTCCTACCTCTCTTCTCTTCAAATATAGAAACAAAAAACACATAAAACCACATTGAGGGTCTCCATTCGAGGCATATGGACGAAGTGAACCACAAAAATGCAAGAAAAGGTGTAAAATTTACTTACCAAATCAACCAAGGTGTGTCTTCTGACTCCGTAGTGTTCTCAAGTCTCAACTGACCTTCATCCTCACATCACACATAAAGCAACAAGTATCTGATTTCCTAAGAAAATTTAAGTCATGGCAGAGTATTCATAGTCGACCAAGGTGACAAGGTTTGGGGTAGTGGAACAATTTAATAGAAGTACCTCAATGATAACGTCCTGGTTCCCTTGAAAGCCATCGAGATTAAGTTGTTTGACAGCAACAATTAAGCAATGCAAACTAACGGATATAGAATTTGTGTCCTCAATGCACTTGCATGCCCTGATTCGAGGCATCCCTTGAAAACACGTTGATAAAAATGTTCCGTGTCAAGAAAGTATATAGAAACTTCGTCTTGATGTTGTCAATGTCAATTATTAGTGTTATAAACTAAATAGTTATGACCATTAAAACAAGCTACTGCAAGAGTTAATCGGCGCATGCCTCTATGCTCTCCTCCGAGTCAAAATAACCAATCACCTTAATTGGCACACCCTTTAACCCCTTGTTTCTGTTGAGTTTGATCGGTCCAATCCAATTAGTTGGCCTAACGGGTCATACTATTGTTGACTATTTATTTGACTTGGATATTAATTAGTTACATTGGCTAAATAATTTTATGAGTCTATTTAATTGTATCATCTAGCTAATTCACTAATGATTCATTGTATATAAAAGACTTATAGACCCTAATCTCTTAACTTTGATGGACGGTTGAGAATTGACCAGTATAGGGTTGACTCCACTACTCTCTATATAAATATCTTTTTTTCTTAGAGGCTAGATCATCATAATATTTTACTACTCTTTTGTTTCCTAGACTAACAAAAAATACACAACTCTATTACATCATCAAGAATAGAGAAGAGTATTGAAGATCAATACCGAAGTGATACGTTCGCTTCTGCAACTTGCCATTTTTGCATCATCGAAATAAAGCTTTTGGTAATCCATGGCTTCCTTCGATTCCGGTGAGTTCAAACCCTATTGTTCTTATGTTTATACTATTATAAAATTCTAATGGTCTTGATTATAGGTCAAGATGAATGAAATAAACTAACATGTGGTATCAAAGGCACGTTCATCAATTGCATGAACATAGAACTTTCCTTTAAGATTCTTGGAATATTTAATGAATTATATTTAATGTTGACGTTAAAAAAAAAAATTCGGCTGTGTGGTTTGTTGGCCTGTTTCGGCCGAGTGGCGGTTTGTTTGTCGGCCTTGAAGATTGGCAAAATTGGGGTGTAAAAGGTTTGTTAAATTGCGCCATAAAAGTTGGCCCATATACATATATATTGGGCCTTCTGTCTAGTTAGGCTGTTAAATTGGGCCGTAAAGGCCTACTAAATGGCTTGCTGTCTAGGCCTTTAGGCTAGCAAATTGGGTTTTTATTGGCCATTTAAATTTGGTTCTGTAGCTCCATAATTGAGCCTGTTTGGCTACTTGAAGGGGGAAAAAAAAAAGGCCTTGTAGCTGCTGATTTAGGCCTGTTTTGGCCATTTCAAAAATGGGATTTTTTTTTTTTTTGGAGAACTTCTGTATTTTAATTGGGTCTTACAAAATAAAATTTGTAAAGCCACTTATGTTTTAATACTGGTTTATTTTGGGATATTGATGAATATAACGTGTCAATATTATTATAATTTCAAGAATTAGTCTAAAATTACGAGATCATTCTAAAACCTTATACTTCGTTTGGCATGTTTAGACTACGATAATGAACGTAAATTAATTATTGATACTTTCTTATTTTGGCAGCAAGGGGCCCAACGGAAGTTTATTTTCTTTTATAAGTTGAGATAATGATAAAACCACATCACTTTATGCTTATTAATTAAAAATATTAATCTGCCTAATGGAAGATTATATTTTAATTTTTAAGCGAAAAGAAAGGAAATAATAAATTGCATGGGTCAAATTATTTTTTGTCCAACAGTGATATAATTCGTGCTCATGTTACTTGTAATGATTTTCAAATTTTAAGGGTGCAAAAACAACTGTATGTTAATCCTACAGAAGATTATAAGTGATATGTTAATTTTTTTTCTTTTGGGAAAGCTTTTGTGTATTTACCATTCATACAAATAAATTGTGTATCCCTTAATTTATTTTATTATGTTAAATGACGAACTAACTATTTTCATTATGTAAATTTTTGGTACTAACGTGCATGATTATTATTATTATTTAGCGTATAGTCCTGTTGCAATTACCGGTTATCTTTCATCTATTGAATCATTGAGCGACACCAATTTTAGAAAATAAAAAGAGCATATTAGCATAATTTTTTGGAGTTATGAATTGAGATTATGCTTTACGGGTTGACGCGCCTACTGCCCTTACGTCTAAAAGCTCTACTAAGCAAAAGGTGGCTTATAAAAGTGGAAGCGTTCCAACCGCATGATTATGAAAGGCTCTATTACGACTGCAATTCATGGAGCTATTCCTGACTCAGATAATGCTAATATGTACCCTGCTAATATTGAAGAGCAATTTCAGGGCTCTTTCAAGGCACATGCTACTACTCTCGTCACTAAAATGGTTACGCTCAAGTATAGTAGATCCAACGGTGTTCCTGAGCATATTTAATTTACGGATGAATGATATGGCTTCTCAACTAAAAGGCTTGGACATGAAAAACTCTAAAGGTTTGCTCGTGCACTTATGACTTCCCTTCCTACGCAGTTTGGTCCTTTTAAGATCAACTATAATACACAGAAAGAGAAGTGGAAGATAAGCGAGTTGATTTTCATGTGTGTGCAAGAAGAAAAGAGGCTAAATCTGAACAACCTGATGGTGCTCACGTTGCCATAATTGGTCCATCTAAAGAAAAAGAGAAAGGAAAAGGAGAGAAATTTGTCAAAGGTAGCGTGCAAGGGAATAAGAGTGTTTTTATAACCAAGACTGACATGGCAAGCTCTTCTAATAGCAAGGGTTCTGCTGGTCCAAGTGTCATCATTTTTGTAAAGATAAAGGACATATGAAGAAAGAATATCATAAATTCAAAGAGTGGTTGAAATAGAAAGGTAATTTATCTATTTGCGTTTGTTACGAGTCTTATACAATTGATGCTTCTTTAAATACATGCTGGGTTGACACAGGTACAACTATGCACATAACTAATTCATTGCAGGGATTCCTTTCGTTAAAGGAGTTAAACAAAGGGGATGGTAATGTGCTAGTAGGAAATGGAGAGAAAGCTCAAGTTGAAGCTATAGGAAATCTCTGTTTAATTTTGGAGAGTGGCTTCAATTTGAATTTAGTTGATATTGTTTATGTTCCATATATAACTAGAAACCTTGTTTTTCTATTTCTAGACTTGACGCTTATGGATATTTGATTAAGTTTGAGAATAAAGGCTTCTCTCTTTTCTTTTTACTCTAGAGTTATTGGTACTGGTTTGTTAATGGAAACCTCTACAAATTACATTGGAATGCTTCTTTTACTGAATCTTTGAAAACAATGGACATGAATGATGTAGTTGTTAAAACTTGTGATAAAAGAAAATGAGAGAATGAAAATTCCGCTAAATTGTGACATGAACGTCTAGGTCACATATCACGAGGAAGAATGGAACGCCTCATTAAGGATAGAATTCTTAATTTTTTATTTTTCTCAGATTTTAATACATGTATTGAATTTATTAAAGACAAATTTGTGAAAAGCAAAAAGCAATAAGCGTGGTGCCACTCAAAGTACGGGGCTTTTAAAGGTTATCCATACTAACATTTGTGGACCTTTCCCAATATCTAGTGTTGGTGGTCATAGGTTTTTTATCACCTTCATTGATGACTATTCTCATTATGGACATGCTTACCTCATTCATGAGAAATCCGACTCACTTGTCATGTTTAAGACTTACAAGTCGAAGTTGATACTCTACCTAGGGGTTAAAGTTGTAAGATCTTGCAGAGGAGGAGAATATTATGAATTTTTTTCTGAAACAGGTTGTAATCTTAGTCTGCCTTGTATTTGGAAGAATATGGCATCGTTACTCAATATACAATGCCGGATACACCCTAGCAGAATGGTGTAGCTGAACAGCGAAATCGTACCCTCATGGATATGGTACGGAGTATGATATGTCGAAACACTCTACCAAAATTTTTGTGGGTTGAAGCACTTAAAACAACTATGCATAATCTTAACAGAGTTCCCAGTAAGTCTGTGCTTAAAATACCTTTTGAACTATGGACACAAAGGAAACTTTCAAAAGAAAATTGCAAATAATGCACCAGTGACACTTGCCTTGTATTTGAAAAACATATAGTCTGCGTAGGGTGAAAGTGACTTGGACTTGCCAAAACATGGCACCCTAAGGACTTGACGAAAAGTTCGTATTCGTTGCCGAAATTAAAAGCTCAATTGAACTACTATCTAATGGACCATGCAATACACGGGATGCAATGCGATCTGATAACTCTCTATCAAATATGATAACTCTCTATCAAATACTTTAGCAAAGTGTAACAGGTTATATACTTTTCAGAAAATAAAAAAGGAGAATGAGTTGAAAACTTTTGAAATTTTCAAACTAGCCTACAACTCAAGACAATGGGAATTGTATTGATAAGTAACTGAAAACATAGAACACAATTTAAATATTCAACTTTTAGTGATATCAATCTAGCATCTAAAACTATTATCAAGGAAGAAGATGTCTCGTAACTTTAACTGGTATGTTATTTTACCAAAATCTAGTGAAGAATGATTACATTTTCGTATCATAATGACATGCCTAGTATGCTGCCTCTTTTAGTGACCAAAAAGTGTGGATTTTACAGAAAAATGATGTACGTCAATTCCATATTAAGCCCATTACCATTATGTTGGTCAGTGTCTGATACTGTTTTGTAGCCTAGTCCATATCTAGTCCGTATCAAGCCTTGGAAGATTTTAGCTTAGAGCTATCCACTACCATTATGTTGGTCAGTGCATGATGCTATTGTGGAGGTTAACGAAAAGCCATATTGATAGCTTTCCCTGCCAACCGAGGTACTTTAATGTTCATTAGTCGTTGATTAAGGTAAGTCGAAGCTTAGAATTCTTCAACACGTTGGTCCCACTTGTTTGAAGCAAAATTATGAGCCGGTTCTTCTTTGTATGTTTCAGAGTGACAGGTTCACAAAATGCTAAAGAAACTCATGAGCTCAAATGCCTACGTAGGCAACCCTCCGTTCAAGCTCAAAAACGTTGTACGATATGTACATTATCCTGAAAAACTTTCTCGCAAGTCAATCAAGCAGCTAAACCTTTTATTTCTTGTTGCTTAAAAATTACCCCTAAATTATTGCAGGATTGCAAGATTAGGATAAAGAAAGAAAACATAAATGCATGAGAAAGATATTTGAGATCATATATCGCAGATATGTTGTAGATCTGAGTTGTTGATGTGGTGGGTGATGCCATGGTGGTGGTTGTGATGGTATGTGGTGGTTGTGTGGTTGATGGTGGCAGTGGTGGTGCTCTTTGTTTGTATCTTGGACTTGGGTTACATGACTTTTTTGGATTATTTTATTGAATGTAGCTTAGATTGCGATCTCTTCTTCATCCAACTAAAGTAGCTCGCGTTTCAATTTGCATGAGTAAGTCACCCGAATTCTCATGGCTAAGTCAAGTGCACGTGATACCAAAAACAGAGTATGAAATCAAATAAAGTGAGTACCGTTAATCGCAAATTAGCTTGAAAAGTAAAATAAAAGAACCTACAAGTTAATAGATACAAATTTTTGATGTGATCGCAATACGTCTCAAACCCAAAAGGATGGCTTTGTGAAGGATAAAATAGGATCAATAATGAGAAATGGAGACAAAGATATTGCCACATTAATCGTGGAGGCAAAAGTGCCACTGTAGTACTGATTATATGATGGCATGCTTAGAAAGCAATGCTTGGAAGTAGCAAGGCCCACATTGGAAGCATCATCGCTCCTGAATGTGGAATTCAGGTTCACTCACCAAACTTCTACTCTAGGATTAATAAAAACAACATGGTCTTTGGTAGGGAATAATAATCGAGTCGACGTCGAAACATGGATATTTAGAAAGAATGGCGAGAAAATACAAACAACGAAATCCTTATAAAGTGAGAAAATAAATCGTGTGCAATGACGATAAGAATTTAAAGAAACACAAATCCTTCGGAATTAAAATCAAACAATTTCAACTACAATGCATATTTGAAGGATTAATCCGCAACAGGATTGATCGGCCAATGCTCTGATTCAGATATGGGAAACAAGAAAGCGTTATCTCTAATTGCGCAATTCAACTCTAAAGTCTTGATATTCTCCAAAGTCTTGAAGCATTACTATCTAGGGTAAATTACACTAAACACCCCTAAGGTTTTACGTAATTACACTCCACTACCACCATCTTTAAAAATTACACTCAGCTCAAAAATTAACTTTTTTCTTTTACGGTGTTAATGGTGCAATGCAAAAAGACATGAATGCCCCCCAGACTGTTTTCTTGGAAAGCAGAAGCTCAACCTTGCATCTAGCCATGGAAAACCAATGAGAACAAGAACCAATCTCCTGCAACTAAATATGTCTCCATTTGCGTTGCTCACCATCTTCATGCTCACTCTGCCACCACTCCCTGCTCTCACTTTCTCCCTCTGCCGTACCTCCTGCAATAACATTCCCATAAACTACCCGTTCGGCTTCGACGACGGCTGTGGCGCCCCGCAGTACCGCAGAATGCTGAACTGCTCCACAAACCTACTCTTTATAACTCCATCCAGCACCTACAAAGTCCAAAGCATCAACTACAACAAGAAGACCCTCACGATCTACGACCCGTCCATGTCCACCTACTCCATTCTGCAGCCTCACCACGACTTTGTCATGTCGGAAATAAAGTCCGTAGTTATCCCTCCGGCACCCGACACTGTTTTCGCCCTCCTAAACTGCTCCATAGACTCGCCGGTTTTGAACCATTACAGGTCTCTGTGTTTCAACTTCTCCGATCACTCCTGTGACGAGCTCTACGGTTCGTGCATTTGGTTTAGGCTGTTTCACCTCCTGTCGAATAACACGTCGCCGTGTTGCTTCACTGGGTATGACACCGTGAAGTATATGAGCATGAACATACTGGATTGCACACATTATATGACGGTGTACGACACCGATGGTCTGCACGGCGTTGCGCCGTTGGACTGGATTTATGGGATTAAGCTGTCGTACAGTGTACCGGATACTGGGTGCGACCGGTGTGGACGGTCCGGCGGGACGTGCGGGTTTGATGTTGAAACTGAAGGGATTATCTGCATTTGAAGGGATGGTCTGCATTTGAAGTAATTGAACTCTAATTAAACCTTAAATTAAATGCCCTAATCGAATTGAATCCTAAATTAAATTAATTGAACTCCTAATTGAACCCTAAATTGAATGCCTTAATCTAACTGAACCCTAAATTAAACTAATTGAACCCTAAAATGAGCTAATTGAACCATAAATTGGCTAAATTGAACCCTTTAATTCACTTAGAGTTTGCGAAGTTGACTGTAATTTTGAAAAATCCATTACTACAGGAAGACCACACAGGTGAGTAAATGACAAATGGTGGGTATTTTAGGTATGAAAATTGCATAAAGTAATGTGTTAGGGAATCTTTTCACGGAGTTGGGCCTGCCGTTAAATGTGTGTAGTTGTGTGTAATGCGGGTACAAACCTCGGGGGGTCGGAGTGTAATTTTTAAAGATAACGGTAGTCGAGTGTAATTACGTAAAACCTCATGAGTGTTTAGTGTAATTTACCCTACTATCTATTCTCCTCAAGATAGGAGAGGAGAGGCCAAAATATCTAATTTGGACTTTTGGGTTGGGTTGGATCGGGGAGTTATGATTGTCCAATCAAGTTTCAATTGCTCTTCGGCAAGTCTACCATGAGTCAAGTCTATGCAAGTCAAGCCAATATGCTCTGAAGCGCGGACTGGGAATCTTCCAGAGAAGGAAGACAAGGCTTCTTTCACATTCATCGTTCATTTGTTTGTCTCATGTGAATTTGCAAGTAGACCAAACCACTTCAGAGAGTCAAAAAATACTAGACCTATCAAAGTAGTTGATGGGTCAAAAATTACTAGACGTACTTGCAACGAAATCCTTACAAAGGCAAAATAGATTGCGTGTGCAATAAAAAAATCACCCTTGAACTCATGCATGCTCTCTAATTACTGAAAAAAATCATATTAAATTTTACCTCCATTCATATTAAGACTAAACTGTCACACCCCGACCCGAAGGCGGACCTACATATACTATTTCAAAATACGAGAAAAATGATACTCAAAGCATCTTACAAAAAATGTGACATCAAAGAGATAATCAGAACTCTAAATCATATCTGAAATAAAAGGCATTCAAGTTCCTCATCAACGTCTAAGAATTACAGCGCAAGTTTGATAACAATAATTATTTCACAACCATTGGGGTACCAAAAGTCACTAAATAAAAAACTATTACATGGTTCTTATTTCAAAGCTACTAAGAGAGTTATCAACTAAAGTTCAACTCCAAGCTTAAGCATAATGCTATTCACTCCTCTAAGCCGTCTCAGCTTAACTACCTGAAATGGGGAGAGAAAGGGGGGTGAGCACAAAGCCCAATAATGATCACACGCACACACCCACATAGTACAATGCTGGTATCCAATAATGTATAGCTGAGTCCAAACAAAGCATATGAAAATGAAAGTGCAAAGACGATTGAAAATCTTAGCACGACAAATAATTTCAGTTCGGGACATTCCAATCCGTCAAATATCAAATCAAAGTCAAAGTCAAATGAACACAGTCAAATAATTGAACTAATTATCAAATACGATACAATCACATAATACGTGACTATAAAGCACGTTAACCTAAGCACGCGAAAGTTCTAAGTTCAAAGTTGCATACCGGTAGCAATTGCCATATCATGTCATGGCATCACGTTAACCTAAGCACGTGAAGGTTCTAAATATTTTAAAGTTGGACCACGTAAAGACTTGATGCCTTGGGAACTAAACTTCCAATTAAGGGCCTGATTCGTTAATGAAAAAGACCACCAATAATGTCGTACTTGATTAAGTTGCTAAAACGATCCACTTAAGTCCAAGATGGTAAAGTTTTGGATACCTATGGTTTGCAAAATTACAAATGTTAGACACCAAATCAAATACAAATGACATTTGGTCCTCGATTGAGCTTAAAGAGAGCATTCAATTAGTTCAATATTCTTGCAATATTCACGCAGCAAAATAAAACCTCAAGCTTTGATTTAAAAGAAGTTGTTTTGTCACGTGAGCCTTCAAATTAATGTCATGAAGACTTATAAACAAGAATGAAACAAAGGAAAAGAAAAAAAAATGCCTGGCTACCATATGAGGTCATGATTCGAGACTTTTGTAAATGGGTAAATTACACACGACACTCCAGAGATTTAGCTTCACTACACACGGTAACTACTAAGTATTTTTATTACAATAAACTACTACACATTTTTATTTTTTAGTTAAAAGAGAACATAATCGATGAAAAGACGTTAATACCCCTCATAAACAAACAAGTTTACCCAAACACTATCCCCCCCCCTAGTAGTTGTACATCTCTCTCTCTCCCCCCAACGGATTAATTTCTAGTCACCTTCTCCGGCTACAATTTTTGGTATTTGCGAAATCACTACCATGTAGGTGAACATAAAATCATGTCAAAATTCATCATCTCAACAGTCGGAAACCCCATGGCTTCACCCAAATCACCCATGGCGCCGATCTCATCACAGCACCGCCGCTGGGTCCAACATTAGCCACCAGCACCAAGACCACCACCGCCGCCGCAACACCGCCATTTCACGAGAACAGTGTGTAGTTTAGGTTAAACCTTAGGAGTAACGTGTGTAATTTACCCTTTACAAATTTAAAACGCGCACCGCGCTGTCTGTCTGGAAAGACTAGCTCCAATAGCATCGGTACGGCCAGGGAACCCCCTGATCTAGCCACCAGTCCAAAGCCCTTGTAGAGTCCTACAGGCCTAGCAGCAGTGGGGAAACGCCCAACTGTCAGGCGGACTAGGCGTGATGCCCTCTAGAGGCCTGCTCCCGTCTCAGAGTGACCCGAGGGTCATAGTCCCTAAGGGTGCCGATGAAAGCCTCTAGTGTCGGAGCATGTAGGCTAGTCACGTAGACACCCTGAAGGATAGTGTCCCGGAAGAGTAGCATATCCCCGCAGGATACTGCACACTCTGGGGAATGGGTCGAAGCGTGTTCCATGACCAAGGCAAGGTGCATGGTGTGGTGAAAGGATGGACAAACGTGGAGGCGTGGTAGTGTGATAGAGAGCCAGGAGGTGCAACTTTATCAGCGGCGCAGCAGAGTATGTATGGTACCGGGGGCACGGTATTGTGATAGAGAGCCTGGGGGCACGATTGTATCAATGGCGCAGTGCATAGACGTGGCGAAGTGTGTATGGTGCCGGGGACATGATATTATGACCGAAAGCCTGGGTGCACGACTGTATCAGCAGCGTGGCGCATAGGCGTGACAGACTGTGTATGAGCGACAGTGGCCGTCGCGGAGACGGTGCGTGATCGCGGGTGACGGGCGCCGCAGAGTTGGCGCGCAAGCGACGACAGATGTTACAGAGCCAGCGGGCGTCCCGGACGGTGCAAGGTTAAGGTAGAGAGCAAGCATAGGTTGGCGAATGAGGTGGTTAACCCCAAACCACCCCCCCCCCCCCCCCCATCCCCCTCCTACCCAAGGGGAAGGCATGCCAACCCCTTAAGAGGGAAGGCCTGCCGACCCTTAAGGGGGAAGGCTGCCGACCCCTTTAAGGGGGAAGGCGCACCTACCCTCAAAGAGGGAAGGCGGCTAGCCCTTAAGGGGGGAGGCACGTCGACCTCCAAGGAGGGAAGTGGGTGACTGACCAACGTTAAATGCGTCTGCATAAGTTGAGGCATGCCGAGGTTGTTTCACAAGGAGGAAATGCACGTGACTTGAGCATGCGTCGTTTTGACCGGCTTAGGAGCATTGAAAAATTTGACCGTTGACTGTATCGTGGTGTCGTGCTAAATGGGATCCCTAGTGGGCCCTTGGGTACGACCAAATTAAGTTGGGAACAAACTTCTGTCAAATTATTGCCATATAAGAAAAAGAATACTATGGGAATATCGTTTTCTTATAAATTGTTGCATTTTAATCAACCTTTGTAAATGAATTTTTTTTCTTTCTAAAATAAGATCCATCTTATGTACAAATCAAAGTTAGATAATGTCTTTAACTGTTGAAAAACTTAGGCTTTGATTTGTCCTTTCTATAACAAAATACGAGCAATAGTGAGTGATAAGACATAACAACATAATTACAAAGAATTGAAAGTAATCCGTATGAACTCTAGATATAATATATGTAATCCAGAATAGTAAAAAGATATAAAAATAACTGATCCGTGAGAGTCGCGACAAATTAAGTCGTTGTCCCTAAGGACATTATCGCCTCCCGATGTGCAGGTTTTGACGGCAGATAAAAGCTTCACGATAAAACTCATTGACACAGCTATATGTCCTCCATTTATATGTCCACAGGAAGAAGGTGTGAATCAGTCTACAATCACGTTGTCCAAGTATAAATTACACATAATAGACAAATATGAAAATGCATTGTGATAGTAGTGTAGAAAATATCAAGTTTGGAAACATAATAGCTTCAAGTATAACTTTGCGTCACATCTTATGGCCTTATATACATGACCAATCATAATCTATTTATTGGCCACGTAAGTAAGCTTAAAAGTTTTGTAACTTATGGTCCATAATGATAACCATTCTCAATATGCCAAATAAGAAAGTACATTATACACACCATAAATTAATATGATACTCATTATTGTATTTGTAACTCATTTTATAATTTACATATAAGTAAGTATCATATTTCCATAACTTGCAATAGAGTTATAATGCTATAAGATACATTTTATTTTATTAAAATACTCCAACACACTTTAGATCATCGTACTCTGCAACTCCTTCCTAGAGATATATTTCTTACGTTGGAAAACAAGAAAGCATGCTGCGCAGGTGACAGCTGCGATCGTGTATAAGCCCCAGAAGCTCTTAAGGCTCAGGCTATCAGTTCCTGTGGTAGTATCGGAAGAGCAATTTTTGGAGGGACTCAACCATTTTTTCTCCATTCTTTGTAGCGTTCCGTTTTCGGACAGGATCAGAATGGCTTCAGACACGTCTGCAGCTATGGGAGAGCCCTTCTGGAATACCTGCATTGGTTGCATACAGAAGAAAGAAGATCATTT
>JAVXUO010002097.1:0-20737 GCA_033065855.1 Escallonia rubra | reverse complement strand
AAGCTAACCCCTTTTCTGTTTTCTTCTATTGGTAATAGCCATAAGTAGANTCCCTTGGATTGGTTAGAGCCTGGTTATGGAGTTGGTTTCGATTTTTATAGTTTTGTTCACTTAATTCTCTACGAGGGAATCGGTGTGTAAACTTACTTAATTAAGCACGTTAATTTAGTCTTTTCTTTTAAGAACAATTAATTGAGAGTTTAATTGTTCCGATATACATTGGGGGCTATTTGATCAAATTGAGGTATTGAATGATTTAAGTATCGATCGATTGATTAGCTAATGCTTCGAAAATACCAGGGTGTTACACAAGTAATCGAACGCCTTCTGCCTTATAATCCATGAAAAGAATGCTGTCTTCCGCTTGTAGGCAGATTAAGTAGTTCAGACCAAAACAAGTGTTGATGATATTATTTTGCTTATTAGATTATAGTTTGACATTAACCTTAAAATTAGAAATCTGGCCTTTAGAACTCGAAAGCATCGTTCAATAAGATTATGCAAAGATGCATGTTTATAGTTAAAATTTTCTTTAGGTTCTCTCGGTGCATTCATCGGTCCCTCAAAGTCATGAAGGTGGTAGTGCTCGCCATGATATGGGGCTAAATAACCATCCACATTACCGTATCCACTATCAACCATGTAATACTTATCTGTTAAGCAGAGTACATGTATTGATTTAATAAAAAAATTTGTAAATTGGACTCTAACAAATGAAAATATAGTCATAATGCGGTAACTCATTTACTTACTTGGAGGCGGCCGTGGGAATTGAACATCTGGCGATCTTATGACTTCGGCATGAACTTTTGAATCATTCGCACATCTCTCCCAGCCAACATTGACAAACGCGAACATCATGTTGAAGTTACACGTGGTCATCTTGTTTTGGGATATAATCCTTCTCCTATAGGGGTGAGGAGCGAACCAATAAAACCCATCCGAACCGTTCAAACCGATCGAACCGGACCGATCAAATCCGAACCGTTGATGAACTTGAATGATTTGGATTGAAATTTTCAAACCGAGGTCGGTTCAGTTCGGTTCACGGTTCAGGATTTCCAAATCGGCTTGAACCGAACCGAACCAAGGGTTATATAACTATTAAAAACAATATATATACCTTACCCTGGTTAACTGAATAACCAGGGTAGAATAAACATATTTGCCCTAAAATTATTCAACCTTTCTCTTTTCATTCATCAGACACTCCAGCCGTCACTCTTCTTCTACTCTTCAACTCTTCTTCTTCAGAGACAACACACCCACAAACTACAACTCTTCTTCTTCAGAGACAACACACCCATATAGATTGCAGCCCACGAATGACAGAACCATGTTAATCGGCAACATATGGGAAGATTAAGGGTCACCCCGCTTTTCTTTTTAGCTTGCGCTCTCGCTATATATATATATATATATATATATTTGTTTGTTTCAATAGCCTTAGCCTATATCAAGGTCACTGCCAAGTTTCACTCTTATTCCAAAATCCCAGCAGAATTGTCTTGGATCCAAGTTTTGTATTCGGCTTCTGATTAGTGAGCATGTAACTTTCAATTTTGATTTCAGTTTTTTTGGTTTTACCCGTCCATAAATCTTTAATTTTGATTTCAAAATTTGAAGCTCTGCAATTTGCATGCCTCCAGATTAAGATAGACGGTTTAATTTAGCTTCTGATATTTGTGTTGGTATTTGTACAAATGGAAAATTTTCATCAATTAGATGCTGAATTGTTGTCTAGTTCATGACACACACAAGAATTTTTACATGCACAACTTTGCTCTGGATAAAATCAACAGCAAGCCTTCTCTTGATTAAGCTTCTCAAAATTATTTTAGGTATGCATGTGGTAGGTGTTGGTGGTTTATAAAACATGCTTTAGAACACCCTTTTCCATTTCTCCCTTGTCTTGAGGAACTCTGTTAGAAGTTATACTGAAGTAAGGGATGTGGAATAAAAATACAAAAGTGAGACTTTGTTGAAGACTAATAGTGTGAACCTGGTTACTGGTCTTGAAATGTGAAGTGCACATTGCAGTGCCACACTAGTGGTTGGTTGTGCTTTACATGAAATGTGAAGTCCTACAAAGTTATATTGAAGGAAGGCCTTGAAATGTGAAGGGCAGTAGACAATAATGCATATTGCAGTGCCACACTAGTGTAGTTGTGGATAATGCATATTGTTGGCTATTGTACTGCATAGCCAAGCCTAGGACAACATGTGTAACACCAATTGCAGTAGATAATTTATACACTTTTAGGCTTCATTTCAAAGGTTTTTAAACAACTTATTTATTAAACTTGCCACCTGTTTTGCAGATTAACCAGAATGTGAAAAGTGGATCTTGGCAGTTGGCATACGTGTTGAAATGTTGAAGTTAATTACTGGATTGGCCATGTCATATTGAATAAGGTTTGTCTGAGTGTTCTGCTTTGTGTAGCTTCAGACAATGGCATGTCATTTGGCCATATTAAGTTTTACTATTGCATCATTTCATACCGGTCTATGTCTTTCCCTTCAATTGATATTTCTCTGATGTTTGGCAGGTAAATTAGAATGTTTTCCAAGTCTCTTTGAAGGAGTTATGTTTAACGAAAACTACAATGGCAGCAAGATGAGAGAGTGCACCACTTTGAAATGACAGCAATAAGTCCAGAGTGCACCTACAGTGCAGTAATGCATATTGTTGGTATGCTTTACATGAATGCAGTGACACACAGTGGGGCACTGCAATATGCACTACCAGATTAATGGTTCATTTCATTATATAATGTAACTTTGTATGACTCTTACACTTGGTGACTGGTTTAAGCTTTTCAATTTGTCATATAATGCAACTATGATGTAAATTTTTGTTATTGGACTATTGTTTTTTCTTGAAACAATATAATGTTTAAACTACGCTAAAACCGATCCGAACCGATCAATATGAACCTGGTGAACCGTTCAAACCGAGGTCTCACGATTTGGTTTGGTTCAAGATTTTATGAACTGAGGTCCATTGGTTCGGTTTGCGATATGACCCCCAAATCGAACCAAACTGAACAGTGCTCACCCTTAGTATCCTAGAACGAGATGCATTCATTTTAGACTTAGGTAAAACGACAGCCACAAATGTGTCGTCAATCGCACCAATACAATCTTGTTTAACCAAAGTGCATTTTAATCACATTAGTCAGCGGCACACACATTGATCTAAATTATGAATAACATAGCATTTTTTTTTGCAATTGAGGCTGGGTACCTTGAAGTACGAGTAGTACTTCGGACTATTTTGTATGTGTGGACCGACGCCGTCGCTATCCTGTGGCTTTATAACCCAGAGTCCGGGCAACACGTTTAATGGTTCGACATATGGTATCAAGGGAGCGCTGTAACCGTTCACACAATTGATGCTTTCATTCCATGTGACTATCACAATTCAAAAAAAATCTCCAACGCCTCTTCAACACTGACATGAGTGTGCGTATCATCACTAATCCACCCATTATCTCTAAGAGTTGCTGCCAACATTATAAACGCATTCAGATACATTCTCATCATGTTATACATTCTAGAATGATGACAATTGAATAATTCTTGAACGTGAGCACTTCCTGTAAGTATAGACGTATACCTAGGCCTTCAGACCCTATTTAAAGTTACACATCTCCTTTATATCTCCTCTAACATGTGAACGTCACGAAGTCATTATCGGATGATGACATGTGACCATTAGGTTGCAAAGATGACATTGCAGTACAATATTTATGCCAATGATGACTTGAATATCCTGTTACCAAATGAACGAAACATTTGTCAAGCAGTGGTTTGCACATACAAGCACGCTAATATAAGATAGAATATACCACAAACTTATACAGTCAATCAAATATAGTGACAACATAATTGACCACAATTATCCCAAAATTGTCACTGATACACAACAGTGGACTTGCCGACCCAAATATTCAGAAAATAGAAACCATACAAAGACACACATAGCATGATATTCAAAGAATTAGTTCATTGTAACCAAGCACAAACCCTACAGGGAAATAGACACCAACCACTGGCTGAATCCATGAACATAATGCGGTAATTCTTGTCTTTAAAATAGCACATTACACGTATTGATCACCATCAACGTCCGATAATTCTTGGAGTTCCTTCATGCACCTGCTCAAGCTGTACACATCATCAATGATTTGATCTTGTTGGAATCTTGAATTAACCTCTAGCTGATATTTTTGCACTTTAGCCTTGGAGCACTCTATCCACACATCAAGCACGATGTCTATTTTCATGGACTTCGTCTCCTTGGTAGAACGCACGTCGACGGAGGTACCCCCGACTTACTTTGCATCCCCACGTCCATAACATAAATATCATTATCAAGGTCAAGAGGTGAATCTCCCCCCCCCCCCCCCAAAGCAGAAGCTCACACGTACTCATTGTACGTCTTTCTCCTCAGCACTGCTCAATGGCCACTGCATTGATGAACGTGTCAGTTTATCAGTTGTCGTAGACTCCGAGAAAATCACAATCAAATTGACGTAATTTGCACAACCCTTCTCACGGAATTGCCTAGCCCCCCGGTTCGCCTACATCCAATTTATGTAAATAATGGTGCATTATACGTATATAGGTAAATTAAGTGTGATTATTATGTACGGTTAAGACGAGTGTGTTACCTTTATGTAGTTATCCCAAACGTCGTATGAAGCAATGCATGTGTGGTTTGCATGATCATATCTGGATTTGGTGTGATTCCGCAACTTAGTAAACTAGAGAAACTTAATGCGCAAACTATTGTACTTGGACGTCAACTGTGACCGTTTGTACCTTGTGCCAGTCTCAATCTTCTCCCACTGTTTCTTCCCAAAGTTGGAAGACCGATGAGGTTGTTTCTGTTTCATCTCCGCCATCAAATTGACAAAGAATGTCTCGACATGCAGAGGCCACAGAGATTCCTCATATCTTTCTTCATCGCGAGCCCCCTTTCCACCATAAATATCTACGGGGGAAGCGGACATTACATTTATGCACATAAACATATTAAATTGATCAATTTATTTCGGTTTCATGTCAGGTACCTGCTTACCATGTGCTTCATTTAATGACAACATCATATTTTATTTAATTTCTCTAATTGAACAACTGTGTGTCATCTTCATTTTATAAAAAGTAGAGTTAACTACTTGGTTGACCACTGTACTATAGTGTGAATTCAACTTTGATCAATGTACTTTGATTTGTGTCAAAGTGACCATTGAACTCTTTAATTTATCAAATTAAGTCATTCTGTTAGGTTTAGTTAACAAAGGTCCGTTAAGTGCTTATGTGCGAGGCACATGTGGTGGCAAAATTGTCAAAACACAGAAACTCATTTCTTTATAGTACTTTTTTTCTTTTTCTTTTTGTTCTCCTATTCTTCTTTTTCCATTGCCCACTTACCCACCACCACCACCAACCGTTACTCCTAGCGCCACCATCAACACCACAACACCTTCTTCCATCACAATGGCCCATACTCAAATCATTCCCAAAGCATTAACCCATTTTAATCACCGTCATGTATTGCACAAACTCAGTACGGCCTCAATTCCCTTCATCCTCTCCGGTAGAAAGCTCCCCATCGTGATCGTCCCCCTGTCAAAGTTTTCCAGCAAGAAGCACCGTGGGTCTCGCTCCCAGCCCTCCATGATGTTAGTTAATTTTTGGGTTATGATGGATTGTGATGCGGCGGTTGTGCCGGTGGAGAGCTGCTATGGTGGTTTGTGGCATTCGATTGACGATAGAGAAATGCCATTTTTGGTTTGGGTTGTTTTGTTTTCCAGATCTAGTCCCCCGATATTGATTTTCCTTTTCACATCGTTGGTTTTTTTTAGGGGTGAAGTTTCAGATCGGTGGTGTTAGTAGGTTGGTCTTTTGGTGGTAGTGGTGGACTGTACTAGTGGCTGTTATGAGTTTAATGATAGAGGACAAAAGGTGGCCGTGGGTATGGGAGTGGTTGTGCTTGGTGGTGGTGTTGGGTTGGTGTTGCGGTTGCGCGTGGTGGTTGGCGGCGGAGCCATGGCTGTGCTCGGTGGTGATGATGCTTGGTTAAGGTCAGAGACATTGAATGAGAAAGAAGAAGAAGAAGAAGAGGAGGAAGTGGGAGAAAAAGAAGAATAGAGACTGACGGATTTGCCCCTAAATTAAATGACTTAACTGACTGAAGCTTGACAGAACCTTACGAAATGACTTAATTGGACTAATCAATGAGTCCAATGGTCACTTTGACACAAATGAAAGTTCAGTGACCAAAGTTAAAATTTGTGTTATAGTACAGTGGTCAACCACGTAATTAACTCAAAAAAGTATACAAGCATGTCTAATATGCTACGTAAGATAGCAATATACAGTACGAAATAATTAATAAAAATATTCAACATAGTTGCAGCGTACACGTCTCATTAACAATCTTCATAGTAACTATTCAATACACTTCCACACATACAGTAGCACATTACACGTCTCGTTAACAATCTTCACAATAACTATTCAATACACTTCCACACATACAGTAGCACATTACACGTCTCGTTAACAACAAAGGACAGCTAAAAAGATGATGGTTCATTTCTCGGGCCATTATTGGCCCTCATCCATGCCATTGGAGGCATTGGGGGAAAGGGTGATAGAGACTCCTTATGCAATTGTGTTATGCTTGGTCCATCAAAACCTTGAGAATGAATTGCTAGGTCGGCAAGGGTAGTGCTACTGGAGGCTGTTGTTAAAGAGGTTCAATACGTATTTCCCAACGACATTTTTAAAGGACATATGCAGCACTGACTTCAATACGTTTACAACATTTATTTAAAATACAGCTGGAAAATCTAGACACTTGCAGTTAACATTCTTCCTATGTGTCGTAAATGCCAGGCCTTCAAACGACAAATACAATATACCAACGAGGCATTATTATCCCTATGATAAAAAAGACATTTACAAACATGAGATGTTATTAGTTTTTAATGTTATGATTTAACCTTAATGAACATCGGTACATCAAAGTAAATTACCTCTGACATGCATTTAAGATCTCACACATTAATGCCCCTAGAAAGCTAGTACCCTTAACTTAGCTTTAATTCAGAAAGTACAAACATAACCTAGCTTGAGTATCATTTAATCAAGAAGATTCACATCTTAACTCAAGAAAATAATAGTATTAACGAAAAAGAATTCTATGCATCCACTCAAATGATAACACAAATCTATACTACCTATAAAAGTATGAATCTTGTAAATCATTTTAATCCCTTTTTTCCCTTCGGTAATCACTCCAATAACAATCCTACCCTATCATAATTAATACTATTATTAATTACTAATTTTGTAATCATTTTCGATTTTGCCCTCCGTTAGTTATTCCAATGACAACCCTACGCTTCCCAAATTAGTTTTTATGTAATGTGTTTAATGAACATTAGGTCATAAATTTAATCTAAACCTACATTTACACATTGGGAAACAAAATGTGTTGTTGCAAAAAATATATTTATAAATAAATGTGTGTATGTGTGCGCGCGCGCACGTGTACTACCTATAAAAGTATGAATATTGTAAATTATTTTTGGACGATTATGTCCTCTGCCAATTACGTCAATTACATTCTTACCCATATTTTATTACTCCATTTTAAAATTTGATGAAATTAAAAGAACATTGGGTAATGAATCTATTCTATACATTAGAAAATGAAAAGTGTGATGAGAAAGAGAAACAGAACAAAGAAATTCCTTTATTATTCTCTTTTTAATTTGGTTAAAATGAAATAAACTTTAGATATTGAACTGGTTAATGAGAACTACGATTTTTTTCCTTGCCTTTTTAGGTTAGCAAACAATTAACCAATTGAAAAACTGAAAAACAAAAACAAAAACAAAATAAAGAAACTGAAATACGTGAAAAATCAATTAAGAAACAAAAAATTGTTGGAAAAAAAAATAGAAAAAAATTGGTTAAATATGCATAAAAAAACAAGGCTTAAATATGGTATCAATTTGAACTGAAAATACGTTCGGGTATTACAGTTGAAGACTGGGTGTTTTCCATTTCTTACCAATGAAATGCAAAGCACCTGGTCTTAAAAATTATTAATCTTAACCATAAACTAATCTAATGATTCATTCTTTTTATTTCTCCATTTGCTTTTATTTTCAGCAGTACCATCAAACATTTCTTCAATCCAAAAGCTTACAAAGAATATTTACAAACATTGAACTGATTACAATTGCAAATATCAAATATACATTTCATCTAAAATAAGTCACAAAAGAAATAAGAACATAATTGAATTACATTATTTTGATCACAAAAAAGATAATAATATCACATCAAACATTACTCACGAATATATCCACATGCAATATATATATATATAAAATATTAAAAGTGAAACGATAATGAAGCTCAAAAAAATCTCAAGCAGTGAATTTTCAATGTAATTTATACCTCTTTGCGATGCTACTAATGATAAGGAATCTTCACGAGTATGTTGGGATTTTGTTTAATGTATAATGAGAGTAAATATTCTCATATGACATCCAAATTTATGGGTATTCCCATATGATGTTGTAATAAAGTTGATACTTATGAATCGTGGCCATGTCTTTTAAAAAGGTAACTTTAACGGTTATTAAAAAATTAATTTATTTGTTAAATCAATTTAATGACCATAAGAATATTATCATGAGACGTATGGACTAAGATGTTATTACTAAGGGAGCATAGTAGATCAAGGCTCTAATGGTAATTACAAATATCTATGAAGGAGAAAAGTTGCATTGATTAATTAGTAACGTCAAAGCTGCAATTCGATATTTTCTTTGACTAAATAACATTTTAAAATTTTTAAAGTTTTCAATAATAATTACTTAGTGGAAGTAAATATAACTAAATAGATAGCCCAATTAAGCTATGAGCTATTAGCTAAGCAATTGGGCCCTATTAGAGCGGGAATTATAAAGCTTACAAGTCCCTGCCCACACTTGAATCCTACTGTTAAGGGGAGTCTTTAAGTGATAACCTAATAAAAGGAGAAGAGTCTCTGCAAATGAGCATTGTTCCCAAGGCTGACCGTACTCCCACCTATTTCTTTCTCTTTCTCTCTCTCTCTCTCTATATATATATATATATATATATATATATATAGGGCAATGATACACACCCACCGGTGGGAAATTTTTTTTTTCCCACCCAATCGCATGACAATCAACCGATTGTATAAAAAAAAAATAATGGAATTATGGACGGCCGCGATTGGAAAAGGGAAAAAAGGCCAAAAAAATTGGACGGCAGCGATTGGCTTGGGCCAATCGGCTGACTGTCCAGCGATTGGGCCCAAGGCTAATCGCCTGACTGTCAAGCGATTGGCCTTGGGCCCAATCGCTGGACAGTCAGCCGATTGGCCCAAGCCAATCGTGACCGTCCATTACTTTGGCCTTTTTGGCCTGCTGCCCCGTTTTTTTTTTGTTTTTTTTGCTGCCCCTCCCTTTTTTTTTTTTTGCCTGCCCCTCCTTTTTTTTTTGGTGCCTGCCCCTCCTTTTTTTTTTTTTGGCCTGCCCCTCCCCCAGTCCAGTTTGCCTCCAATTTATTTTTTTTATCCAGCCTCCCCCGTGGCCCCCACCTCTCTTCCCCCCCCCCACGTGTCCCCACCCCCTCCCTTGCCCCCCCCCCCCTTCGGGTCAGTCACCCGAATTCCCCTTGGCCCCCACCCCTCTTCCCCCTCCCCACTTGTTTATTTCCCCCCCCCCTAGGCCCCCACCCCCCTCCCCACTTGTTTATTCCCCCCCCCCCTAGGCCCCCACCCCCCTCCCCACTTGTCCAAATATTTTCCCAGACCCCCACCCCATTCCCCACTTGTCCAATTCTTTCCCTAGACCCCCACCCCCCCTTTCGACAAATGTCACACCATTAGTTGCCCCCCCCTCCCACGGCTCACTTTTCTGTCTATAAAAACCCTCTTCTCCCGACTTATTTCTTACACTCTCATCAGTCTCCCTATCTCACCTAAATAATCTCCACAACAATACGAGCGAAAAAATTTTTACGCTAGAAGAAGATCGATGGATTTCTTCGTCATTTTTTTCAAGTCAAAACAAGTAAGTATTTTGAATTTTCTTATAATTCAATGTTAATTTAAATTGTTGTTACGCTTAAATTGTTCTTACCATAGCCTAAATATCGTGTTTAGGGCGTCAAAATTACGTTTTTACAAATCGGGGTATTACATTCGAAAGATTCGAAAATAGCGATTTTTTAGGCCGTCAAATTTATGATTTTTCACGAATTTATAAAAAATAGCTAGAGCTAGATTTTGCCAAAGTGCAAAAAAGAGACCCTAGTTATTTTTAAAATATCTGTATCAGGTAAAAATTTAAGATTTTTTCAAATACTGGAAAGGGGTTAACTGATACGCGCAACCTTGTAACTTCGCAGTGTAATTTAAAATATCAAGCTAGCGCGATTTCGCGCGAAACTTTTTTGAGAACCCTAGATGTTGGAAAGTTCCATTCCCCATGAATTCGGGCCATTCCGAAGCCGGTAGCAATTTTTTGCCGAACGGGCTTTTAAGCGCTCGATCCGGACACCGGTTCGGGATTTTTTGACGCAAAATCCCTAAAATGCTTTTTAGATCAAGGATGGACTCAGAAACCTTAGAATAGCGTCTTAAAGCACTTTTGAGATTTTTCCCGATGCCAGGGGGCATTTTCGTAATTCGCCGCCCGATAGGGGTATTTTCGTAATTTCACGCTGTCAACTTTTTTGAATGACTGCTCAGTCCGTAAATGTAAGCAAACCCTAGCCAAGGCGGGAAGTTCCATGTCTAACGAATTCGGGCCATTCCGAAGCCGGTAGCAATTTTTTGCCTATGAAACTTTTAAGCGCTCGATCCGGACACCGGTTCGGGATTTTTTGACGCAAAATCCCTAAAATGCTTTTTAGATCAAGGATGGACTCAGCAACCTTAGAATAGCGTCTTAAAGCACTTTTGAGATTTTTCCCGATGCCAGGGGCATTTTCGTAATTCGCCGCCCGACAGGGGTATTTTCGTAATTTTTCCCCTTTCAACTTTTTCGAATGACTGCTCAGTCCATAATTGTAACCCAACCCTAGCAAAGGCGGGAAGTTCCATTCCCCACGAATTCGGGCCATTCCGAAGCCGGTAGCAATTTTTTGCCTATGAAACTTTTAAGCGCTCGATCCGGACACCGGTTCGGGATTTTTTGACGCAAAATCCCTAAAATGCTTTTTAGATCAAGGATGGACTCAGCAACCTTAGAATAGCGTCTTAAAGCACTTTTGAGATTTGTACTCAATGCCAGGGGCATTTTCGTAATTCGCAGCCCGACAGGGGTATTTTCGTAATTTTTCCCCTTTCAACTTTTTCGAATGACTGCTCAGTCCGTAAATGTAAGCAAACCCTAGCCAAGGCGGGAAGTTCCATGTCTAACGAATTCGGGCCATTCCGAAGCCGGTAGCAATTTTTTGCCTATGAAACTTTTAAGCGCTCGATCCGGACACCGGTTCGGGATTTTTTGACGCAAAATCCCTAAAATGCTTTTTAGATCAAGGATGGACTCAGCAACCTTAGAATAGCGTCTTAAAGCACTTTTGAGATTTTTCCCGATGCCAGGGGCATTTTCGTAATTCGCCGCCCGACAGGGGTATTTTCGTAATTTTTCCCCTTTTAACTTTTTCGAATGACTGCTCAGTCCATAAATGTAACCCAACCCTAGCAAAGGCGGGAAGTTCCATTCCCCACGAATTCGGGCCATTCCGAAGCCGGTAGCAATTTTTTGCCTATGAAACTTTTAAGCGCTCGATCCGGACACCGGTTCGGGATTTTTTGACGCAAAATCCCTAAAATGCTTTTTAGATCAAGGATGGACTCAGCAACCTTAGAATGGCGGCTTAAAGCCCCTTTGAGATTTTTTCTCAATGCCAGGGGCATTTTCGTAATTCGCCGCCCGACAGGGGTATTTTCGTAATTTTTCCCCTTTCAACTTTTTCGAATGACTGCTCAGTCCGTAAATGTAAGCAAACCCTAGCCAAGGCGGGAAGTTCCATGTCTAACGAATTCGGGCCATTCCGAAGCCGGTAGCAATTTTTTGCCTATGAAACTTTTAAGCGCTCGATCCGGACACCGGTTCGGGATTTTTTGACGCAAAATCCCTAAAATGCTTTTTAGATCAAGGATGGACTCAGCAACCTTAGAATAGCGTCTTAAAGCACTTTTGAGATTTTTCCCGATGCCAGGGGCATTTTCGTAATTCGCCGCCCGACAGGGGTATTTTCGTAATTTTTCCCCTTTCAACTTTTTCGAATGACTGCTCAGTCCATAAATGTAACCCAACCCTAGCAAAGGCGGGAAGTTCCATTCCCCACGAATTCGGGCCATTCCGAAGCCGGTAGCAATTTTTTGCCTATGAAACTTTTAAGCGCTCGATCCGGACACCGGTTCGGGATTTTTTGACGCAAAATCCCTAAAATGCTTTTTAGATCAAGGATGGACTCAGCAACCTTAGAATAGCGTCTTAAAGCACTTTTGAGATTTTTCCCGATGCCAGGGGGCATTTTCGTAATTCGCCGCCCGATAGGGGTATTTTCGTAATTTCACGCTGTCAACTTTTTTGAATGACTGCTCAGTCCGTAAATGTAAGCAAACCCTAGCCAAGGCGGGAAGTTCCATTCCCCACGAATTCGGGCCATTCCGAAGCCGGTAGCAATTTTTTGCCTATGAAACTTTTAAGCGCTCGATCCGGACACCGGTTCGGGATTTTTTGACGCAAAATCCCTAAAATGCTTTTTAGATCAAGGATGGACTCAGCAACCTTAGAATAGCGTCTTAAAGCACTTTTGAGATTTTTCCCGATGCCAGGGGCATTTTCGTATTTCGCCGCCCGAGAGGGGTATTTTCGTAATTTTAGGCTGTCAACTTTTTCGAACGTCTTTCCAGTCCGTAAATGTAAGCAAACCCTAGCGAAGGCGGCTAGGGTTACTAAGCGTTCCGAGTCGTGGGAAGTGAGGAATGGTTTTCATACATTAAAGTAATGATTTAATGACTACTGTTATTGCGTTGGTAAGCTAGGTTAACGATTCAGTTACAGTTTTGGAATGTAAATATTATGGACGCTAAGTTAATTTACGATTATATTTTGTTTTTACAGATATGGATTTCAACCCTGGACCTAATGATACATCAATCCTATACGATGACGATGACCACGTCGCGAGGCACGTATTTAACGGTGTCGATAGGGGTGTTTTGGAAACATGTCAAAGCACAAGTGGCCATTCCGAGTGGGTACTGAACGATGAACAAATAGAACTACTACACAATCAAAATTTGACGGTGTTCACCGATTGCGGGATTTGGTCTCGGCACGACGATTGCCTTATATCCGCTCTAGTTGAACGATGGAGGGGCGAGACGAACTCATTTCACTTCCGGTTTGGTGAAATGACTATTACATTAGAGGACGTCGGATTTATACTTGGAATCCCATGTCACGGTAGACCGATTACTTCGAATAAAACGTCTGCTTCCATCGCAAAGATGGCTAGGCAGTATTTTCCGGGAATTCCGAGGGAAGCTCTTTCAACCAACGGCATAAAACTTAAATGGCTGAGAGAGCAGTACGGCGAGCTACCGGATGAATACACTCCTCATGATTTTTCGGTGTATACGAAGGCATTCCTTTTGTATATTATTGGATCTATATTACTTCCGACGCAAAAGAAAAACACGGTGCATCCGAAGTATATGGTGTTCTTGGAGGATCTTGAGGAGGTATACTCCTATTCGTGGGGTTCAGCTGTCCTTGCGCACCTATATCGAGCATTGCACAAAGCTACGAGAAAGGGTGCCAAGTCTATTTCCGCCTGCATCACTCTGTTACAGGTTTGAGCATTAATATTCTTCGTTGACGTGCCAATATATTCGTGATTAATAACTAATTCCATATTATGTTTGCATTCACAGGTTTGGTCTTACGAGAGGCTACCCACGGGTCGTCCACAGCCCGTAGCTGATTCAGATGAGACGTGGCCTAGGGTGTGGGCTTGGGGGCCTAGGCCCAGACGGACTAAACGGGTAGACCCTCACCACAATCTAATGTTCTATCGGGGGGAACTAGATATGATGGATGCATCCCTGGTGACGTGGCAGCCATATGGGAAGGTGATGCATCGGTTGGATGAGACGTGTTGGCAACTGCCGGTGTCGTACGTGCTGGCAGGTTTGGTTCGGGTGCCACTTATTCATTTCGAAGTATGTGAGTTTCAGATGCCCGATCGAGCTATGAAGCAAGCTGGCTGTCCACAAGGGATTCCAAAACCCGCTGTAGACATGCGGCCATACAGGGGTGGTCGAGGGCCGAACTTCGAGGTGGCTAATGCCTTGATTTTGTTGGGCGACGAGGTGGATCAGTGGAATACCTGGCAGGAAACGTATGATAGCCTTGTATCGCTCAAGGACGACGGCACCAGTACTGAGGAATACTTACAGTGGTTTCTCAGGGTGACGCGCACGAGGGTGAATCGCCCTTCCGAAGTGAGGACGTCATCGTACGCGCCACGTGAGGTCTATGACCAGTTCTGGGCATTGAGCATTGT
Source organism: Escallonia rubra (assembly GCA_033065855.1). NCBI lineage: Eukaryota > Viridiplantae > Streptophyta > Magnoliopsida > Escalloniales > Escalloniaceae > Escallonia > Escallonia rubra. Next base: position 6,088 of record JAVXUO010002097.1, on the reverse strand, counting down.
AAGTCAGCTTGAGTGTCGTTTCAATATTGATTTGCGCACCTTCTCGACCATGCCTGAAATGATGACGGTGATTTTTCTATGCATGTTTGTAGGTTGACAAGGGCACTGAGATGTTCAAGCAGCTCGAGCGGTTTGACTGGTATGTCGCGCATGCGCCTGACAGTTTCAAGAGCTCCGTTGAGTCGTACAAGACTGATCTTCACAACTTTGGTGTTGCGTACCGGGGTTACCAAGGGGAACCGTCTACTCGCTTGCCTCCTGACCCGTTCGGCTCTCAGCCCCAGCCCCAGAGTCAGGTGTGGGAGCCGTCTAGTGGCTTGCCTCCTGACGCGTACATCCCACAGCCCGAGAGTCAGGTGTGGGAGCCGTCTAGTGGCTTGCCTCCTGACGCGTACATCCCACAGCCCGAGAGTCAGGTGTGGGAGCCGTCTAGTGGCTTGCCTCCTGACGCGTACGGGTTTCAGCCCCAGAGTCAGGTGTGGGAGCCGTCTAGTGGCTTGCCTCCTGACACGTACGACTTTGTGCCCCAGAGTGAATTCTGGGAGCCGTCTAGTCGCTTGCCTCCTGACACGTACGACTCTCAGCGCCAGAGTCAGGTGACCCAAGTAGGAATCCAGGCCTCGCGCCCAAGAAACCGGTCGGATAAAGGACAAGCGACAAAGCCATTGGGGCGATGGAAGCGGGGTTGGATCGACCGGCACTACTTCGGGCCTGAGCCTGTCAACGATTCAACAGACTTTCCTCTTGGAACATTGCTAGGTCACACGGATGTGAGAATGTTGGCACCGGAGACAGATATTTCAAATTTTGTCATGAACGCTTATATAGATCTGCTCCGGATTAGAGAGCTACGTTATAACCATCGCGAAGATTTGAAGCTTAACATGTATCCCACTTATCTTGTCCCATTAATGGTGACCAGCATGAGGGAGTTCACAGAATCGAGGAGGCGAGGGGCAGGCATGGGTAAGTGGAAACCAGCTGGAAACTTGTTAGCCCTGTTGACCGCAGAGAATCAATGTCACGCTGCTCATGCGAACCTTGTCATGATGCCTTGCCATCACGAACACCACTGGTTCCTATTAGTTCTCTATCCAGCGAACAGAGTGGTCAACATATACGATAGCCTACGGGAGGACTCTCCCTTTCGGTCGCTGGCACAGACATACAGCGAGTACATCACTGCAGTGGTTAGTTTTTATCGGTTGACCTTGGCTCATAGTATATTCTTATCGTAACATATATTGATGACCTTTTTTAATTGTTGGATGCAGACTACTATCTTCTCGCTAGCGTGCCGAGATTATTCGGGGGAATCCATCACCAGGAATTCGACGGTAGATCCTTGGACGGTCGAGACGATACAGGACCGACCAAAGCAATATAACAGTCATGATTGCGGGATTTACGTCCTCAAGTACATGGACTACATTGCTCGCTCGGAGGTGCTCAGATATACGTCGTGGACAAGGAAGGCTGCCTTGACGTTTAGGTATAGGATAGCCTGGGAGCTGAAAAAAAATGAAGCTAGATGGCTTCATTACCATTATCCTACTTAGCGTGACTATGGTGCAATGAGCAAAGAACCCCTGAAAAAAATGTTCATAATTTTTTTATTGTTGCTACGAATTTGGCGATACAGTGTGCACCCATATTAATACATTATAGGATTTTCTGAAAAATTATTTGTCTCGAGTTTCGCCGAAATTCATATATATGGCCTAATAGCGTGCCTAAGGGGAAATGAGCAAAAAGAAATGACAAAAAAAATTACAAATTTTTCGGAAGCTATGAATTGGGCCCTAAAGTGTGCCCGAATAGGCCCTTCCTAGGAAAACCCAAAAAATAATGTGTCTCGTTTTTCGCCGAAATTGTTACGAATGGGCTAACTAGCGTGCCTGAGGTGCAATGAGCAAAAAAGAAATGACAAAAAAAATTACTCAATTTTTCGGAAGCTATGAATTGGGCCCTAAAGTGTGCCCGAATAGGCCCTTCCTAGGAAAACCCAAAAAATAACGTGTCTCCATATTCGCCGAAATTCTTACGAATGGGCTAACTAGCGTGCCTAAGGTGCAATGAGCAAAAAAGAAAAGACAAACAAAATTACCAATTTTTCGGAAGCTATGAATTGGGCCCTAAAGTGTGCCCGAATAGGCCTAGGAAAGCCCAAAAAATAATGTGTCTCGTTTTTCGCCGAAATTCTTACGAATGGGCTAACTAGCGTGCCTGAGGTGCAATGAGCAAAAAGAAATGACAAAAAAAATTACGAGATTTTTCGGAAGCTATGAATTGGGCCCTAAAGTGTGCCCGAATAGGCCCTTCCTAGGAAAACCCAAAAAATAACGTGTCTCGTTTTTCGCCGAAATTGTTACGAATGGGCTAACTAGCGTGCCTGAGGTGCAATGAGCAAAAAAGAAATGACAAAAAAAATTACAAGATTTTTCGGAAGCTATGAATTGGGCCCTAAAGTGTGCGAATAGGCCTTTCATAGGAAAACTCAAAAAATAACGTGTCTCGTATTATGCCGAAATTCTTACGAATGGGCTAACTAGCGTGCCTGAGGTGCAATGAGCGAAAAAAAAGTGACAAAAAATTACGAGATTTTTCGGAAGCTATGAATGGGGCCCTAAAGTGTGGCCGAATAGGCATTTCATAGGAAAACCCAAAAAATAACGTGTCTCGATATTCGCCGAAATTCTTACGAATGGGCTAACTAGCGTGCCTGAGGTGCATGAACAAAAAAAAAGTGACAAAAAAAATTACGAGATTTTTCGGAAGCTATGAATGGGGCCCTAAAATCCGAATAATTTCATAGGAAAACCCAAAAAATAACGTGTCTCCATATTCGAGAAATTCTTACGAATGGGCTAAATAGCGTGCCTGAGGTGCAAAAAAAAAAAAAAAAAAGTGACAAAAAAAATTACGAGATTTTCGGAAGCTATGAATGGGGCCCTAAAGTGTGGCCGAATAGGCATTTCATAGGAAAACCCAAAAAATAACGTGTCTCCATATTCGCCGAAATTCTTACGAATGGGCTAACTAGCGTGCCTGAGGTGCAATGAGCGAAAAAAAAGTGACAAAAAAAATTACGAGATTTTTCGGAAGCTATGAATTGGGCCATAAAGTGTGCCCGAATAGGCCTTTCATAGGAAAACCCAAAAAATAACGTGTCTCGTTTTTTTTTTTTTTTTTTACGAATGGGCTAACTAGCGTGCCTGAGGTGCAATGAATAAAAAAATTTACAAGATTGTTCGGAAGTATTGACGGCGCGAATAGGCCCTTTCCAAAATATCAATAATCCACAAAACCAAATCACAATTAAAGATTCAACAAACCAAATCACAAATTTATGCTCATTATAAAAGTTATTCGTTATACAACTGAAACATTAACCCCAAAACTCTTCATCATCATCGTCCTCCTCGACCATACTGCCAGGTTCGAGACCTAACACTTTATAATGGTTTCTCTTGTCATGATCAGTCATCTTATTACACAACGCACACTTTCGCAATTTTTTTTGACCCGTTGGTTTTTCAATCGGATTCTTCATGCGTATTTCTCGTTTTCGCCCTTTTGTTTGTGCAATAATTGGATCAAAAATGTCGTCCTCCTCACCTTGCATGCTAGTGCCGTCAATGACTGGATGTTTGCCTCGATTGAATCTACCGGCTGGAGTCGTCCGAGTAGTCGGAGTGTCCTGTATTTCTGGATCAGCCATCCTAAACTCCACATGCTTAGCCTTATCCCGTGCGGCTGCTTCAACCTGATACCTGTACCCATCAAATGTTGACGCTGCATCCATTGATAAACCGTGCATGATGTTACAAAGGTGATTATATCGCAGCGCCTCAGATTGCTCGAAATCAACTGAAACATTGGGCACGTAAGGAATGTGACCGTGGACTCTATTGGCTTCCTTCGTCCACCGGGCCAAGATATACTGTAGAGGGATTTCACGAGCATTCTTGGAGCTCAAAACCCTCAACGCGTGTCGACAAAGTATACCTTTATGCTCAAACAATTGACAGTTGCAATTTACCAACCCGGTGTCCATACATTTAGCAACGGTAAAATGTCTTCTGCTCCTCGGAGTCGACGAAGAGCACGGATTGGCGAAATTCGTCACGTTTGTCAAAGCATAAACCTTGAGATCTCTGGTGGAATACTCGTGCAACTTTGTCATGCCATATTGATTAGACTTTAGTAGTTCATTTTGAAACTGTCTAAACATTTCCTTGGTATAGACTTGAGCCGCATGAACCTCCAAAGGTGAAAAGAGTAGTATGGCTCTTTCCCTGTAAACTGAAGCCGCGTCGGCTTCTCTCACGGTACAATTGCCTATCAACGGCTTTCTGCATCTCTAGTACGAACTCCACTATACTTGAAGACTGGCTTACGTACCCATCAAAGAATGAATTCATAGCTTCGCTTCTCGAGGTCGTTGTCATTCCGGCTGCAAAAAACTTCTTGGTGTAGGCACCGACCCACTGTGTCTTCATCGCATACAAAGATTGTAACCAGACATGATTGTGCAAACCGTAGTCATCCATTAACGTGGCCCACCTCTCCTCGAACACGTCCACCGTCAACGATTTCTTCACACATGTATTAAAGTCAGTCTTGAATTCCGGACTGTTTGCATATAGATTGTGAAGCCGTTCGGGGTATTTGTTGCTTATGTGCCACGTGCACAGTCCATGGTGAGTATCTGGAAGGACCTTAGCGATTGCATTTCTCATTGCCAGATCTTGGTCGGTGATGATGGTCTTTGGAGGAATATGATACATTGCTTGAAGCCACGTTTCAAATAACCACGTAAATGACTCCTCCGTCTCATCCCTAAGCAGGGCAAAGCCAAACGAGATTGACTGATAGTGGTGGTTCACCCCGGTGAACGGAGCAAAAGGCATAGAGTACTTATTGGTGCGGTATGTGGTGTCAAACGTCACAACATCCCCAAAATTTTGGTAAGCAGCTCTACAACGGGGGTCCGCCCAAAATATAGTACTAATGTGGTTCTCATCATCCAGTTGGAGACTGTAGAAAAATCCAGAATTCTCACTCTGAAGGCACCTGAAGAGATCAAGTGTAGCTTGAGAATCACTCCTACCGGAAGACTCTCTCTTCTGAGCACGGAGTTCATTTCGAAGGTCTACTTCGTTGAAACTCAACCTGTCAATCCCCCCAGCCTGGCTTGAGAAAACCCCCATCATCTTAGAAGGTTGAATTTTAGCCCCGGCCATTGTAAAAATCAGCTGTTTGTGTGCCGCGCTAATTTCTCGGTGTTGATGAATTTGACCAATCTTACTAGGGGTCATCAACTGATGATTATGGTTCAAATCCACTGTCGTCACAACCCAATGGTTTTCATTTTTCCGGTGTACTGCATACACATGGGCCTTGCAGCCGGTACCCGGAAATGTGTCGCGGTTTCTTTGTCTTGTTGTCCCTTCGTCACTGATCGGAACGACCGGGGGTACATGCGGTGCCCTATGACACTCAAATAGTCTTGCACAGATTTGATCTGTACTCACCCGTTTTCTACTCGTCTTAGTTCGAATACCGAAACCCATCGTTTTCGAATATGCTCTGTAGTATGCTTGGACTTCGTCCAGTGTTTGAAAAATTTGACCCGGGTAAGGTGGATCAGAACCTTCACAAAAATTGCTTCCTCCAGTTGGATCCATATTTATACTGAAATCAAAAAAATAAAAATTATATCATTCTCAACAAGTCAAATAATTAAGTAAAAGAAGAATAAAAATTATTTCAACGTAATTCAGTTACAGATTTGTATAATGTAAAATTACCAAAATAGCCCCCGATGAGAGGCAAATTACCGAAATGCCCCCGGGGTCATTCGTTATCACCCTGACGCCCCAAATCAGCTTCAAAACAACCTTTCAGGTGCTTTGCTTACATTTATGGACTAAGCAGTCATTTGAAAAACTGAAAGGGGCAAAATAACGAAAATACCCATCTCGGGATGCGAATTACCAAAATGCCCCCTGGCATCAGAAAAACTGAATAGTTTTTTCAAACGACTTTTAAACACACATCTCATCACAACTTTAAAATAACTTTT
>JAVXUO010001413.1:15000-32500 GCA_033065855.1 Escallonia rubra | reverse complement strand
AGCACTTGTCAACACGGTAGAAGTAAGCGATAATTTCAACGCCTGGAAATTGAACAGAACCCAGAAAAGATTACTGCGTGGGATTGGGTTTGGGATTTTCACGCATGGGCAGATCTTTCAACAACTTGACCGGCACTTAATAGGTGCCCTTGTTGAAGCGTGGAGAAGTGAAACGAATACGTTTCACTTCCCTCTCGGAGAGATGACAATTACCCTAGAAGATGTAGGGTTCATCTTAGGGTTACCGGTGACGGGGCGGCCGGTAATAGCTCATCCGTCCGAAGCAACGAATAAGAGGACCGCTAGGGACTTCTTTACTTCGATACCCCAGGATGGATTTAGCAGTGGTGGTATCAAGTTGAAGTGGTTGGTAGATACCTACGGGGTTTTGCCAGAAAACTATACGGGCCATGACCTTGTGCTGTACACACAAGCCTTCCTCTGGTGGGTGATGGGGGCAATATTATTCCCAACGACGTCGAAGAACACGGTCAGCGTCAAATATTTACCGTTTTTGCGTAACCTGGCTGAGGTTGGGGATTATGCCTGGGGTGCAGCAACTCTTGCATACCTGTACCGAGCATTGCACAAGGCAACGAGGCCCGACTCCAAAGCGATATGTGCATGTCTCTCGCTATTGCAGGTATATCATACAATTCTTCATTACGTGCTCTTTGTTGTTTTTTTTTTTGTTGAATGGACAATAAATGTTGACGATACTTTATTTAATGTCTTTGCTCTCAGGTGTGGTCTTATGAACACCTTGCTACCGGCGCACCCAGGCGTAGGGACGGAACAGATAATGTGTGGCCTCGGTTGTGCGCCTGGGAGTACAGCCGGAAGGAAACCCACTACGAGAGGAGAGACGATCCCCATCACAACATTTCATACTATCGGGGGGAGCTCGACTCGTTATCTCCTGGCCAGATGCGATGGGCACCGTACAAACGTTTGGCGCGACGGGTGGGAGAGTCGTTCGTCTTCACGCTCTCCGGGTTGCAACGCACACCCCTGATCCACTTCGAGGTCGCAGAGTGGCAGCTGCCAGATCGCGCTATGCGCCATTTTGACTGCCTGCAGGGGTTGCCAGCCGGCGCGCCAGATATGAGGCTTAACAGGAACCCACCGGGTGTCGGACTGTTTGGCAGGGCGAATGCGCACGACTTGTGCGCGCGTGAAATTGAGGTCTGGAATTCCTGGCAGGACACGCTGGCGGCCATTGTGTCGGAGCCTGACCCCGTCATCAGCATCGAACAGTACAATGAGTGGTACTACCGCATCACCCGGAGGAGAGTAGCTCCAGTAAGGTTTGAACGCGGGGAGAAGTACCACCCTAGGGGTCAGATCGATGAGCACATGGCATACAATCTGGTAAGTTGCCCAACCAGTGCTTCTAATTGAACTTGATCATTCTAAGTGTGTACGAAGTTACTTATTTATTATCTCTCTGGATGTAGGTTAATGCCTCGTTCGCCTTCTTCCAGAAGTTGAGCGAGCGGAAGGATTTGGTGGATGCCATGGGCGAGGAGCTTCGCCAACAGGCTGAAGCGTTGGCGTATGGCTGCGGGAATTTTTTGCGGCAAGCATCGGGACGGCCTTCGGGCGTCACCCCGGGAATGGGTTATCCGGGGTGGCAGCGGCCGTTTGTTCCCGAGGGATGCACCGATCCCTCGGGACAGACTTCGGGAGTGAGCCAGGGATATGGTTTTCCCTCTGTACCGGAAATGGGTGGTGATTGGGGACCGCCAAGCACCATGGGCCAGGCTCAAGCGCCGTGGGAAGATTACAGTGCGCCCTCCTTCTCTTTGCTATTGGATTCGGAACCCCAACCCCTCTCTCAGAGTCAAGTCACGCAAGACTGGGGTTTCGAAAACATCAATCTGTCCGAGACATTGCCCATTGTCCCGTGGGCAGGACCATCTATTGCCGAAGGCGGGCAATACCCCCCCGTTGACCCCCCCGAAGGAGTGCAATATCCCCCGGTCGACCCCCCCGAAGGAGTGCAATATCCCCCGGTCGACCCCCGAGGGCAATATCGCAAAGGGCATCCGTTGAAGCCCCTAAAGCCGCATAAATGCCAGATAATCAGAGAGCGTTATTTTAGCGGCTACCGGCATGACAACGCGTCGTATAGTGTGGATCATCCGGAGGGCATGGATTACAGTTGCTCGTGGGGAGAAATGGCCTCCCTGGCTCCGGGGAGTTGGTTAGACAACGGTGTCGTCTCCACCTACGTGGAGATTCTGAAGGAAAGGTGTCGGCAGCAGCCGACCTATCCGGCCGTTTTTTTTTTTTTTTTCTTTTTTCATAGCATCCTAGTGTCTGAATGGCGGGAGTGGGTCGAACATAGGGGGAAGAAAAAGTTGGCCCATTGGAGACCGTCCGCTAACCTACGAGCGTATCTTAATAGGGATAGTCCGGTGAGCGCAAGTGTTGCCGATGTGTTTCTAATCCCATTTCTAGGGGAAAGCCACTGGTACTTGGTTTGCTACGCCCCAACAAGTAAAGTCGTATCGGTGATCGACAGTCTCCACGACGATACTCTCGGTATGCCTGTGCTGCAGATGTACAGAGCCCAGTTGGACGCATTGGTAATATTACGATCGCTGTATAATGCTCTGATTCTATCTTGCCATAAATTTTAACTCGTGTCTTACGCCATTTTCTGTTTCTCGCAGAATATTTTTTGTGCAATGGTCAATCGTGTCCGTGGTGACCCCGTACCGGCGCGGCCAAATCTCGATAGGCGATTGAAGAAGAGGAGGCCCAAGCAACGTAACACTTCGGACTGCGGCGTCTTCCTTTGCATGTACATGGATTTCATTTGTCGCTCTGAGAGCCTCAAGGCGGCCGTCTGGAGCCAAGCAGAAGTTGAAGCCTATAAATATAGAATAGCTTGGCAAATTATGAAAGGCCGGCCTAGAGCGGTTAGGTTTATAGAAAATCTGGCTTATGACGAGAATCCGTGATTCATTGGTGTGATTTGATTTGTATCATAACAGTATTTTTTACATAAACCGTGATTCATTGGTGTGATTTGATTTGTGTTGATTTCTGTTGTCGATTACTGATTGATTGATTTCAGTTGTTGGTTTTTTGGCCTCATTGGGAATGATTGAAATGTGGAAAACGAAATGGTGCAAAAATTTTCTAAGTAGTGAAGTTTAGTCTTTCTGCTGTGCCGTCCGCTATACAATGTAGCGGACTAATGTAGGTAGAGAAGTTTTCTAAGTGTTGATGGGTGGAGCTTTCTGCTGCGCCGTCCGCTATATAGTATAGCGGACATAAATGAAGACCAAAAGTTTCTGCTATTCCGTCCGCTACATTGTATAGCGGACGTAAAATAAAGACCAAAGTTTCTGCTATGCCGTCCGCTACATTGGATGGCGGACGTAAAATAAAGACCAAATTTTTCTGCTATTCCGTCCGCTACATTGTATAGCGGACGTAAAATGAAGACCAAATTTTTCTAAGTGTTGATGGGTTGAGTTTCTGCTGCGCCGTCCGCTACATTGTATGGCGGACGTAAAATGAAGACCAAATTTTCTAAGTGTTGATGGGTGGAGTTTCTGCTGCGCCGTCCGCTACATTGTATAGCGGACGTAAAATTAAGACCAAATTTTTCTAAGTGTTGATGGGTGGAGTTTCTGCTGCGCCGTCCGCTACATTGTATGGCGGACGTAAAATAAAGACCAAATTTTTCTAAGTGTTGATGGGTGGAGTTTTTGCTGCGCCGTCCGCTACATTGTATGGCGGACGTAAAATGAAGACCAAATTTTCTAAGTGTTGATGGGTGGAGTTTCTGCTGCGCCGTCCGCTACATTGTATGGCGGACGTAAAATGAAGACCAAATTTTCTAAGTGTTGATGGGTGTAGTTTCTGCTGCGCCGTCCGCTACATTGTATGGCGGACGTAAAATGAAGACCAAATTTTTCTAAGTGTTGATGGGTGGAGTTTCTGCTGCGCCGTCCGCTACATTGTATGGCGGACGTAAAATGAAGACCAAATTTTCTAAGTGTTGATGGGTGGAGTTTCTGCTGCGCCGTCCGCTACATTGTATAGCGGACGTAAAATGAAGAACAAATTTTTCTAAGTGTTGATGAGTGGAGTTTCTGCTGCGCCGTCCGCTACATTGTATAGCGGACGTAAAATCAGTTTCTGCTATGCCGTCCGCTACATTGTATGGCGGACGTAAAATCGTACGATTCACAATCAACGATCTCAATATATCGAGGGAATCTCAAACGACACAATTAAGCACAATTAAGCGAGGAAAAATTTCGAAACACAATCAACAAGAACACAAATTATTTTATTAATAATAAATTAGGGTTCACATTGGGGGAAAGAAATTTTTTCACAAGTTCTCCGATCAAAGATTACAACTTGAAAATCCCACCACCCAAGGTGTTCAAACACTACAAAGTCCCCGAGTTCGAGGCCATGCTGGCGCACGAAGACGTTCCAACCCTCTGCGAATTGTTTTTTTTGGGGTCGGCCGGGCTTCAGCTTGATTTCAACCTGCCATGCCCCCTTGCAGCTATATAATCTTGCACTCTCATGAATTGTTGTAAATTGATTGGTCAAGGCTTCCGGTATGTCCTAACAAACACAATACACAAAAAATAGGTTAGTTTTTAACCAAAAGATCAAACCTTTAACACACGAAAATACAGAGAAAAAGGGATGGCATACAAGTTCATTCTCAAACCCCGGCATCATGACTTTGAAAAAGTGTTTGCCTGCCAGGTGCAAGTTGCCAATAAAATCGTAGGTGGTCTCCGATCCAGAAGCCATCGAGGTCGGCGTTGAGGGGGGGACGGTTTATCGCCGGAGTTGTGGGTCACCGGAGATGTGGGTCACCGGAGATGGAGTAGTGGCCTGGGCTAGATGTTCGAGACAGAGAGAGTGCCCTCCAGATAGGTCTGATAACAGCCGATTGCCCGATATGATTAATATATATCATAGGATAGAGTTATCCGCTACATTGTATAGCAGACGTAAAAGAAGACCAAAAGTTTTACTGCGATGACGTCCGCTATATTAGACAGCGGACATTAAAGAAGACCAAAAGTTTGCCTGCTATGGCGTCCGCTACATTGTATAGCGGACGTAAAAGAACAAAAGTTTTACTTCGGTGCCACCTCTCCGCTATACAATATAGCGGACGTAAAAGACCAAAAGTCGATGACGTCCGCTACATTGTATAGCGGACAGGGCTTACAAAAAAAAAATTGAAATAAAGACTTTAGATTTGATTCGATGGCCTCTCATAGGTCCATTTTTAAAAAATTCCAGTATTCGGTCGAAAAATTATCCCTCCGAAAATTATTACAAATGTCATAGAGTTGTACAAAAAATTAAAGGTCCACTGCAGCTTGTTCGTCCTCATCTTCGGCGTCACCTTCTTCCCCGTCTTGCAAACCCCCTGAACTTATCCCCAGTGCCTTGTAATGGTTCCGCTTGTCGTGGTCGGTCATTTTGTTGCACAATGCACACCTTCGCAGCTTTTTAGGTTGAGTTGCCGTTTCAATAGAGCTTTTCATCCGCGTAGATCTCTTGTGGCCTTTCGTTTGCGATATAATTGGATCCAACAAATGGATATCATTGTCGTCTTCCTCCTCCGGCTCGTCATCTTCTGATACCCCCGTCGTAGGCTCGGTGTCAATCGCATTGGTGACTGAAGCTGCTTCCAACTGGTCGACGATGGGCTCTTGTTGCTGAGCTACCTCGAGGAGATGTTTATAACCGACCATTGTAGCAGCACCCTTTACGGACAAACGGGTGAACATCGTCACCAGATGATTATACCGCAACGTATCTGATTCTTCAAAGTCAGTATACGGGTGCTCCGGAAAGGAAATGGTACCGTGCAACCTGTTTGCACCTTTCGTCCACCGTGGCAAGACGTATTTATCGGGGATTGTCCTGATATTCTTCTGGGTGAAAAACCGCAGAACGTGTCTACACAGGATGCCATGGAACTCAAACTTCTTGCAAACACATGTCACCGAGTCCGTCAATGTGTCGTGGCTCACCGTATACATTCTGCGCAGCTTCTCAGGGATGAGGTCATTCACGAGCGAATAAACCTTGTACTCACGCGTAGACATTTCTGCCACCTTGTTTATACTGTATTGTCTGGATTTTCGCAGCTTTACTTGGTATAGCAAGAAGATCTCCTTCGTATAGACTTTGGCACCGTTCAGCTCCATCGGGGTCTCGAGCAACGTTCTCCTTTGTTTGTACGTTGTTGCAAAGTCGGCAGCCCTTTCTTTTACGAACAACGAAGCTACCGCTTTTTGTGCGGATGCAACGAAAGTCTTCAAATTGGTAGTTGTACCCATATAACTATCGAACGTGGCATTCATGGATTCACTCCTGCCCGTCGTTTTCATGCCCGCTGAAAAATACCTCCTCGTGTAAACGCCAATCCATTGCTCTTTGCGCTCGTACAAGTGCTGGAGCCACTCGTTGTCTTGCAATGAGTAATCCCGAACAAGCTTTTCCCACCTCTCCTCGAATTCCTCAATCGTTAACGACTTGAGGACGCACTTGTCAAAATCCTGTTTAAAGTCTGGATACTTTGCGTACACGTGATGCAGCCGTTCCGGGTATTTGTTGCTTATGTGCCAGGTGCACAAGTTGTGCCGAGTGTCTGGGAAGACGGTCGCAATAGCCTTCTTCATTGTCAAATCTTGATCGGTGATGATCACTTTGGGTGCTTTGAAGTTCATTGCTTCCAGCCACGTCCTAAACAACCATTCAAAAGAACTCTCGGTCTCGTCCCTTAACAAGGCGAACCCGAACAGGATGGAGTGATAATGATGATTGACCCCCGTGAAAGGGGCGAACGGCATCGAGTACTTGTTGGTACGTTATGTGGTGTCGAACGTCACGACATCCCCAAAATGCTTATAAGCAAGCCTCGAACAACCGTCGACCCAAAAAATTGTGCTAACTCGATGCTCGTCGTCAAGTTTATAATCGAAGGTCAACTGCGGGTCCTCCATCTGCATCTGTTTCAATAGGCTCATTGTGGCTTGAGCATCATTGAGGTCATACGCGGCTCGTTTATGGGTTCGGACCGCGTTACGAACGTCTGTCGTGTTAAAGGTCAAATTTTGAATTCCCCCAGCCTGTTCAGCAAGAACATTAATCATGTCGGCAGGTCCTAGTCGCGCATTGCTCATTGTCTGAATCAGGCTCCTTGCGACCTTACCCATCTTCTTGTGTTGATGCATCTGACTCACCTTAGAAGGAGTTACTAACGGTTTATTGTGTGCCAGTTCCAGGCTGGTAATAAGCCAATGGTCTTGTTTGGGTTTGTAGCTTACGAACATCTTGACCTGGCAATTTGTGCGCTCAAAGCAGTCCCGTCTTCTACGCGGATATCCTATTTCGTCATCACTGTCATCATTGCCTACGCGTGTCTCATTTTGCACTGGGTTTCTGCTCCTATGGCACTCGTATAAGCGAGAGCATATCTTTCTCGTTATGGTGCTTGTTCTTGAAGTCTTTATTCTAATGCCAAAACCAACCCTCAATGAATACGCTTGAAAACATTCTTCAGCTTCTTCCAACGTAGCAAATGTTCGTCCTAGATACAGATCACTAGCATCTACGGGGACATTGGAGCTTGACACGAAATCAAACATTGTGAAACAAGAGCTGTGTAGAAATAGACTACGCTTAACAATCAAATGACATTTCTAACTGAAAATATTACCTAAAAATTACCTTGGCGAATAGACCAATTTAGGATGACAAACATACGGTATGCATAATCTCAAAAGTGTCTCCAAATTAACAATTATTAATTTATTAAACATAACAAATTTAAATTAGTAAGATAAATAGACGAATTCATCATGCCAAAAAATCGAATTAAACTATAATGAATTAAATATAAAGTTAACAAATTATACCTTTTTGATGAACATCATGTCTAGAACATCACAAAAAATCTAGAGTATAAAATCACAAATTGATAAATACAGTGACAAATTTCTAGAACATCAAGAAAACTTGAAGCAAACTTACCTTGCTTGAGCGAAGCTTGAAGCAAGTGTTACTCGAAGCTTGAAGGCAGCTGAAAATGGAAGCGAGTCCGAAGGAGAAGAAAATTGTGCTGAAAGAAAATTGAGTAGGCTTGAAGGCAGCTGAAAATGGAAGCGAGTCCGAAGGAGAAGAAAATTGTGCTGAAAGAAAATTGAGTAGGTTTTGGGGTTGGGCAATACTGTCCGCTATACTGTGTAGCGGACAGAATTGCCGACAACAAGTCACAATTGTGTCAGACAAGTCACAATTGTGTCAGAATTACATAGTTGTCACAGTCATCCGCTAGACAGTGTAGCGGACTACTTTTTGTCGGACGATGTGGGCCCAAGAATGTCGTCCGCTACACAGTCTAGCGGACGGGTGAGCGAGGGAAAGATGGTAAAAAGATCCGTCCGCTACACAGTGTAGCGGACGACTGACAGCGCCGCAAAAAAAAGTGATCTGGGGATGGACGGCCAGATCGCGCTGGCAAGATCTCCTATTTTGCCAGCGCTGTCAAGGGATCAGCTCCCATATATATATATATATATATATATATATATATATATATATATGATGCCAAGGAAAGTGGGTTCGCAGTCGACGTGGAGGTGCCACAAGGAATGCAGTCCGAATTAGATGCCCGAGAGTGACACGTCACCAGGGGGTCCACGGGTGCTGGTGCTCCACAGACTGTCGGATCGCATATTCACCCGGCCTGCCCCACACAGCGTCGCTCTGTCTGTCTGGAATGACTGGCTCCCACACCGTCGGTGTGGCCAGAGTACCACCCCCTTGATTTAGCCTCCAATCCAAGCCCTTACGAAGTCCCACAGGCCTGGCAGCGATGGGCAAGACCCAAGGCCCTACGCCCAGGTGAACTAGGCGCGATGCCCTCCGAAGACATGCTCCCGTCTCGGATTGACTCGGGGGTCATAGTCCCTAGGGGTGCCGACATATGCCCCTAGTGTCGGAACACGTAGGCCAGTCACGCAGGCACCCTGGCAGAGATAGTGTCCCGGAGGAGTCGCCTATTCCGTAGGTCGAGGTAGCATCCCGGAAGCGCCGTCTACCAGGCCGGCCAAGTTAGCATCCCGGAGGACCCGTCTACCTGGCAGAAGGGGAGTCTTCATGCCGGAGCACTTGGAACTCCCTGGCAGAGATAATGTCCCGGAGGAGTCGCCTATCCCCGCGGGTGAGTCCTTGTGTCGGAGCACTCGGAGCGCGTCAAGGTAGCATCCTGGAGGATCCGTCTACCCGACTGGCCGAGGTAGCATCCCGGAGGAGCCGTTTACCTGGCAAAAGAGGAGTTGAATAACTCCCTGGCGGAGATAGTGTCCCGGAGGAGTCGTCTATCCCCGCGGGTGAGTCCTTATGCCAGAGCCCTTGGAGCACGTCAAGTTAGCATCCCGGAGGAGCCGTCTACCCACCTGGCCGAAGGGGAGTTGAAGAGCTCCCTGGCGGAGATAGTGTCCCGGAGGAGTCGCCTATTTCCGCGGGTGAGTCCTTATGCCGGAGCACTCGGAGCACGTCAAGGTAGCATCCCGGAGGAGTCGTCTACTTGACTGGTTGAGGTAGCATCCCGGAGGATCCGTCTACCTGGCGGAAGGGGAGTTAAAGAGCCCCCTGGCGGAGATAGTGTCCCGGAGGGGTCGCCTATCCCCGCAGGTGAGTCCTTGTGCCGGAGCACTCGGAGCATGTCAAGGTAGCATCCCGGAGGATTCGTCTACCCGACTGGCTGAGGTAGCATCCCGGAGGAGCTGTCTACCTGGCGGAAGGGGAGTTAAAGAGCCCCTGGTGGAGATAGTGTCCCGGAGGGGTCGCCTATCCCCGCGGGTGAGTCCTTGTGCCGGAGCACTCAGAGCACGTCAAGGTAGCATCCCGGAGGAGCCGTCTACCCGACTGGCCGAGGTAGCATCCTGGAGGAGACGTCTACTTGGTGGAAGGGGAGTGGAAGAGCTCCCTGGCGGAGATAGTGTCCCAGAGGAGTCGCCTATCCCCGCATGATGTTTGCCCACTCCGGAGAGTGGGTCGAAGCATGTTCCACGACCAAGGCAAGGTGCGCATGGTGTGGTGAATGAGTGGTGCCCAGGGGGCATGTAACATGATTGTGGCGCATGGGCGCGATGAAATGAGTAAGGTACCGGGGGCACGTAGTGTGACAGAGAGCCTGGGGGCATGGCTGTATCAGCAGCGTGGCGCACGGGCGCAATAGAGTGTTGGAGTGCGGCGCGCGGACGCTAGCGACGGGGGTCGCGGAGACGACGTTCGGGCGACAGTCGACGAGCGTCTCGGAGTTGGCGCGCGGGCGCGGGTGACTTCTTGACAACGGGGGACGGGGTCACGGAGTGACGTCCAGGCGACGGGGTCGCGGAATGACGTCCGAGCGACTGGGGTCTCGGAGTGACGTCTGGGTGACGGGGTCACGGAGTGACGTCCGGGCAACTAGGGTCGCAGAGTGAAGTTCGGGCGACAGGGTCGCGGAGTGATGTTCGGGCGACGGGGTCGCAGAGTTATGTCGGCGCGGCGGGGTCGCGGAGTGATGTCCGCGCGACATGGTCATAGAGTGATGTATGGTCTCTTGAAGAGAAGTTAAAATGCTAAGTATGGAAGCCAAAGGCCAACCCTTGGGGGAAGTCCACGGCCAACCCCAGGGGAAGGCCGAGGCCGACCCCTAAAGGGAGGTCGAGGCCAACCCCAAGGGGGAGGCCGAGGCTGAGGACGACCCCAATGGGGAGGCCAAGGCCGAGGCCGACCCCAAGGGGAAGGCCAAGGCCAACCTCCTTCGACAAGCGCCAAAGTGCGCCGATAGGCGATGGGTTATGTGCGACGGTTAGAGCGTGATGAACGGTCGCACAAGTGTGAGTTTCTTGGTGATGAAGTCACGTAGAAGAAGTAAGAAGTGCACGTGACTTGAGCGTGCACGCTTTGACAGGTTATGAGCGTTAAATATTGACTGTTGCTTGTGCGGATGTGTCATGCAAAATGGGACCACAGTGGGCCTTTGGGTCTGACCAGGATAGGTTGGGAACATAAGCCCCTTGCGTGTGGTGTACGTGGAGGGCAACCAGAGCGGGCACCGCACGCATAAACACTTAGCAAGATTTTGATGTTGTTTGGCCGTTGAGTTGTTGACGTCGTCTCTGAATGACGAAGGTGGAGAGTAGGTGGCTCGAACCACCTCGTGCACCACCTACTGAAACCTTATCGAAACCTTGGAATGCTTGGGGGTTGAGACAAGGGCATGATGATTGGGCGCAGTGGCGTGGGCACGTAAATGGCACCCGAGCGATGGATAACGAGTGTTGCGGAGACGTCACCCGGACAATGGACGACGAGTGTCACGGAGACGGCGCACGGGCGCAAGCGACGGGGGTCGCGAAGACGGCGCATGGGCGATGGGTGACAAGCGTAGCGGAGACGGCGTACGGGCGCTGGTGACGGTGGTTACGGAGACGACGCACGGGTGCTGGCGACGGGGGTCGCGGAGATGGCGCCCTGGCGACGAACGACGATCATCGAACAATGAGTAGGAGTAGGTGGTTCGAGCTACCTCGCGCACCACCGACCAAGGATGTTGATGTCGAAGGATGTCGTCACACGGGACGTGATCAAATTTGCAAAAAAAATTCTAAGTGTAAAAAAGGATGAAATGTGTAGGGGCGCGATGTGCGCGATCGGGCATCGCGATGCGGGGGCAGTCCACGACGGGCGCTGGGGCGCGGGCAATGCATGTCGGTCTATGGGAAGGGGGAAGGGAGCCGGGGTGGGGTGATGGCGGCGGGAGGCCGAGGGGGAACATGGGGCGAGGGAGAGGAGGAAGGTAGAGGGAGAAGAGGGAGGGGGGGTCAGCCTAGGGAAGGGGGTGGGGAGGCCGAGGCCAAGGAGGGAGAGGGGGGTGGCCGAGGGAGGGGAGGGGGAAGATGGAGGGGAAAGAGGGGGGCGGCGGCGGCGGGGTTCCGCGGGTGGCCGAGGGGCCGGGGGAAGGAGGGGCGCAGAAGAGAAGGGAGGGAGGTGGGGAGGCCGAGGGGTCGTCGGCGAGGGCGACGTCGGCCGGGAGTGGCGCGGCAGGAGGGCGAAGGGGTTGCGGCGCATGGAGGGCTGGGCGGCGGCGGCTAAGAAGAGAAAGAGATGAGGGAGAAAAGAATTAGGGTTAGGGTTTTGAGGGACACGGGTCGGTTCGGGTGGGTTGGGAATTCGGGCACGGCACAGAGAGAGAATGGGGGCGCGGGTCGGTCGTTTCTTCCCACTCGTCCGAATTGAATTTGGATTTTGAATCTGAATCTGAATCTGAAATTAGAATTTCAATTTGTTTTTTTTTTTTTTTTTCAGCCCTAAGGAGGGAGCCCCCAATGAAAATTTTCACAATGTACATGAAGAGAAAGAGAGGAGTGGGATGGGAGAAGAATGAAAAACCTTTTCCATAAGAGATAAAATTATGTATGAACTGGGAAGAATTATGGTGAGGGAAGAGAGGAAAGAGAGGAAAGAGTGAGGGGGAGTGATGAGAGCATGAATGTGGGGAGTAGTGGGAAAGATGAAAAACTTGAAATTTTTTCTTAGTGTTGAAATTTTTTTTTTTTAGTTCGGGCAAGGATGCTAAGGGGAAGCTGTTGAGGGTGGTGACCCGGCTATGAAAAACGAAGAATTTGTTTTTGGTCCAAGTGTTGAGCTCAAACAAGGGTGCCGAGGGAGACACCTGAGGGTGATCATCAATGACCGACGGCGAAAAAAAATGAATTTTATTTTTTTTCTAAGTGTCGAGAAAAGTAAATGAAGGATGATAATGCGACCGTAGTAGCGCGGCTCGAGCCACCCTGCGCACCACGTACCAAGTCGTTGCAAAGTGAGGCCGAAGGGATTGGGAAGGGGTGAAGCCCCCAAAGGAGTGGGTGATGGCATGAAGGGTGATGTCAATAGACTTGTGCAAGAGCAATGTAGCTTGAAAATTTTCTAAGTCTGAAAAATGTAACTTCATTGATAACGAAGGATAGGCAACATGCCTTGATACATGGGTATGACGTACATGGAAACTTGCAAAATGAACGAAAAAATTACAAGTGTTGAAAATGCACTAAGGCATGCTGAGGCTTGGTCGGGTGGGTCAAATGTCCCGTACTTAGAGTTTGAGCTCTCCGGACACAATCTTGTCAGCGTAGACAAACTTGAGGCCCCTGCACCATTTGAGGCCATGACCGACCTTCCGATGATAGGGGCAGTAGTTGGGACAGGCTAAGTCTTCTGGGGTAGGTTCAGTGTCGGCATTGGGCAGGGTTATGGCATTGTCGTCGATCCATGCCTCGAGGAGAGTTCTAACAGTCTTCAAGTCACACGGGTATTTCAGGGCAGGCATGCCTTCTCTTGTCAGGGCGCCCGTCCCTTCCTTGGGACTGACGCTTGCGGTTGTTGTCGTCGTTACTGGCTGCTTCCATCATTGCAGCGAAGGCAATATGAGGTTGGGGCTTTGGGGTCTTTGACGGACCGACCGAGTCATAGGTGCGTCGCGCAGCTTCTTTGAGATGTCCCCAGGACCGAAGCTGGAGGTTTTCAAGGTAGACCCTGTAGGTGTCTTTCATGTTCTTGATGCAAATGGGTACAAGGGTTTCATCTTTGCTTAAGTCAGTGCATTCCAAGCACTTGTGATGAAATCACGTAACATAGGTGTTGAGGTCTTCCCCGGGATTCTGGCGGATCCTGGCAATGTTAACGATGGTCACACGTTCTATCTCATAGTGAAACTTGTCAAGGAAGAGTTGGACCATGTCGGACCATGAGTGGATAGTACTGTCAGGAATCTGATGATACCAAGAGTAGGCGAGGCCAGTTAGGGACTTGTGAAATTCCCGAAGCTTCAAAGTGTCGTCCTCCCCGTAGTGCTCCAAGGAGCCAGCAAAATGGGTGAGGTGCTCGCGGGCGTTGCCCTCTTTGCCGTTGAACAAGGTGAAGGATGGTTGCTTGTACATGACGGGGTAAGGCTTGGTAGCGAGGCTGCCAGAGTAGGGAGCATGGCCTGATAGCTTAGAGAGGGAGTGAGGTAAGGATGACTGCATGAGACGGTAAAGGAGGGCATCAAGCTCATGCTTGGTGACGTACGACGCATGTGAGGGTTTGTGCCCTGTCGGGATGATCCGGGCACCAGAGCCCCCAGACGGTGCAACCTGAGTGGGACGGTAAAGGAGGGCATCAAGCGCATGCTTGGTGACGTACGATGCATGTGAGGGTTTGTGCCCTGTAGGGATGATCCGGGCACCAGAGCCCCCAGACGGTGCAACCTGAGGCATTGAGGGGATGAAGATGGTAGATAGGGGTTGGTGATGGGGAGAAACTTGTTGGGGCATGGTTTGCATATGGGTAGTGTAAGCTGCTGGAGGCCGGTCGTCAGGAAAGGTCGACTGGAGTAAGCCGGGAGAATGACTTGTGTTTAGGTTTCGGCTGGTTATGTTCGGGTTAGGCTCCATCTCAATTGATTCGTGAGTCTCTGAAGTGCTTCGAGCAACGGTAAAGCGGGGCGCCAGGGGCTGAGGTGCCGCGAGTCCTACTGTCGAGGGCCCGGAGGACCAAGGCAGCGGTGGTCGCGACACTGGAACCTGAGCAGTCTCCAAAACTAGCCCAGGCCCTGAAGGTTGGATATGAGCAGGAGGGGCTAAACCTAGAGCTTGGGATAACACGGGGTGAGTAATGGGCACAGGGTGCAGAGCTCTAAGGCTTTGAGAAGTCGGTGATTATGAAGTCAAGACTTGGATTGATTTTTCCATTTCCACCACGGTTGTCATAAGAGTGGCTATAGTGGGCGAAAACTGCTGGATGGCCGCATTGACTACAACTTGTACGCCAGGTGCGGTAGCTAGTGGCTGGTCTTGGAGACACATGGCACTAGTCCATTCTTGTTCACCGAGGTGATCCTCCTCTGGCACGGTGTGGATGAGGCCTTGGCTGGTAGCCCTCGTAACTCTTCGTTGTATAGGCATGGAGGCTGAGTGTGGAAGATAGGCAGACTGCAATACGATACTCACCTCCCCAGCAGAGTCGCCAAAATGATGCCAAGGAAAGTGGATTCGCAGTCGACGTGGAAGTGCCACAAGGAATGCAGTCCGAGTCAGATGCCAAGTATGTTGATGTAGAACACAGCAAGGGTGGAACAAGGGCAGAGATCAAGGGCTTCCCAGACAGAGCATGAGGGTGGCAGTGCTGCGAGGGCGATAGCGCAGGATGAATACATGACGACAGTCACAGTCCGATGCTTAGGTCCAGAGTCAGGGTCATGTATGTTTCTCTCTCTAGAATTCTAAAGTGAGAAAGTGAAAATGTTCTGAAAATGTCCAACCTCCAAATGTTCCATCCCAAATGAATTCTCAAGACCTCTATTTATAGATATTGAGATGATGATGTCATTAACCGACACGTGGTGCCCCCGGGAGTGACACATCACCAGGGGGTCCACGGGTGCCTGTGCTCCACAGACTGTCGAATCACATATTAACCCGGCATGCCCCGCACAGCGTCGCTCTGTCAATCTGGAAAGACAGGCTCCCACAGCGTCGGTGTGGCCAGAGAACCCCATTGATCTAGCCTCTAATCCAAGCCCTTGCGGAGTCCCACAGGCCTAGCAGCAGTGGGGAAGACCCAACGCCCTGATGCCAGGTGAACTAGGCGTGATGCCCTCCGAAGACATGCTCCCGTCTTGGAGTGACCATGGGGTCATAGTCCCTAGGGGTGCCAACGCAAGCCCCTAGTTCCAGAACACGTAGGCCAGTCACACAGGCACCCTCGCGGAGATAGTGTCCCGCAGGAGTCGCCTATTCCGCAGGCGGAGGTCGCATCTCGGACGAGCCATTTACCTGGTCGGCCAAGGTAGCATCCCGGAGGAGCTGTCTACCTGGCAGAAGGGAGTCTTCGTGCCGGAGCACTTGGAGCTCCCTGGCAGAGATAGTGTCCCGGAGGAGTCGCCTATCCCCGCGGGTGAGTCCTTGTGCCGGAGCGCTCGGAGCGCATCAAGGTAGCATCCTAGAGGAGCCGTCTACCCGACTGGCCGAGGTAGCATCCCGGAAGAGCCGTCTACCTGGCAGAAGATGAGTTAAATATCTCCCTGGCGAAGATCCTGTCCGGGAAGAGTCGCTTATCCCCGCGGGTGAGTCCTCATGCCGGAGCACTCGGAGCACGTCAAGGTAGCATCCTGGAGGAGTCGTCTACCTGACTGGCTGAGGTAGCATCCCGTAGGAGCCGTCTACCTGACAGAAGGGGAGTTCAAGAGCTCCCTGGCGGAGATAGTGTCCTGGAGGAGTCGCCTATCCCCGCGGGTGATTCCTTGTGCCGGAGCACTCGGAGCACGTCAAGGTAGCATCCGGAGGAGCCGTCAACCCGACTGGCCGAGGTACCATCCCGGACGAGCCGTCTACCCGACTGGCCGAGGTAACATCCTGGTGGAGCCGTCTACGTGGCGGAAGGGGCTTTGAAGAGCTTCCTGGCGGAGATAATGTACCGGAGGAGTCGCCTATCCCCGCAGGATGTTTGCACACTCCGGAGCATGTTCCACGACCAAGGCAAGGTGCTCATGGTGTGGTGAATGAGTGGTGCCCGGGGGGCATGTAACATGATTGTGGCGCATGGGCGCGATGAAGTGAGTAAGGTGCCGGGGGCATGGTAGTGTGACAGAGAGCCTGGGGACACGGCTATATCAGCAGCGCGGTGCACGGGCGCGGCGGAGTGTTGGGGTGCGGCGCCCGGACGCCGGCGACGGGGGTCGCGGAGATGACGTCCAGGGAGACAGACGTCGAGCGTCGCGAAGATGGCGCGCGGGCGAGGGCGACGTCTGGACGACGGGTGACGGGGTTGCCGAGTGATGTCCGGGCTACGGGGTTGCGGAGTGACGTCCGGGCGACGGGGTCGCGGAGTGACGTCCCAGCAACTGGGGTCCCGGAGTGACATCTGGGCGACGGGGTCACGAAGTGACGTCCGGGCGACGGTGTCGCGGAGTGATGTCCGAGCGACTGGGTCGCCGAATTATGTCGGGGCGACGGGGTCATAGAGTGATGTCCGGGTGACTTGGACCACCGGAGGAGTCGCCTATTCCGCAGGCCGAGTTAGCATCTCGGAGGAGCCGTCTACCTTGCCGGCCAATGTAGCATCCCGGAGGGGCCGTCTACCTAGCAGAAGGGGAGTCTTCGTGCCGGAGCACTTGGAGCTCCCTGGCAGAGATACTGTCCTGGAGGAGTCGCCCATCCCCGCGGCTGAGTCCTTGTGCCGGAGCTCTCGGAGCGCGTCAAGGTAGCATCCCAGAGGAGCCGTCTACCCGACTGGCCGAGGTAGCATCCCGGAGGAGCCGTCTACCTAGTGGAAGATGAGTTGAATAGCTCCCTGGCGGAGATCGTGTCCGAGAGGAGTCGTTTATCCCCGCGGGTGAGTCCTTATGCCGGAGCACTCGGAGCACGTCAAGGTAGCATCCCGGAGGAGCCGTCTACCC
>JAVXUO010001413.1:0-10000 GCA_033065855.1 Escallonia rubra | reverse complement strand
GCCTCCCGATAGGGGTATTCTCGTAATTTTACGCTTTCAACTTTTTCGACCGTCTTTTCAGTCCGTAAATGTAAGCACACCCTAGCGAAGGCGGCTAGGGTTATTAAGCGTTCGGAGTCGTTGGAAGTGAGGAATGGTTTTCATACATTAAAGTAATGATTTAATGACTATTGTTATTGCGTTGGTAAGCTAGGTTAACGATTCAGTTACAGTTTTGGAATGTAAATATTATGGACGCTAAGTTAATGTACGATTATATTTTGTTCTTACAGATATGGATTTCAACCCTGGACCTCATGATACATCAATCCTATACGATGACGATGACCACGTCGCGAGGCACATATTTAACGGTGTCGATAGGGGTGTTTTGGAAACACGTCAAAGCACAAGTGGCCATTCCGAGTGGGTACTGAATGAGGAACAAATAGAACTACTGCGAGATCAAAATTTGACGGTGTTCACCGATTGCGGGATTTGGGCTCGGCACGACGATTGCCTTATATCTGCTCTAGTTGAACGATGGAGGGGCGAGACGAACTCATTTCACTTCCGGTTTGGTGAAATGACTATTACATTAGAGGACGTTGGATTTATACTTGGAATCCCATGTCACGGTAGACCCATTACTTCGAGTAATGGGTCTGCATCCATAGCGAAGATGGCTATGCAGTATTTTCCGGGAATTCCAAGGGAAGCTCTTACAACCAACGGCATAAAACTTAAATGGCTGAGAGAGCAGTACGGCGAGCTACCGGATGATTACACTCCTCATGATTTTTCGGTGTATACGAAGGCATTCCTTTTGTATATTATTGGATCTATATTACTTCCGACGCAAAAGAAAAACACGGTGCATCCGAAGTATATGGTGTTCTTGGAGGATCTTGAGGAGGTATACTCCTATTCGTGGGGTTCAGCTGTCCTTGCGCACCTATATCGAGCATTGCACAAAGCTAC
Source organism: Escallonia rubra (assembly GCA_033065855.1). NCBI lineage: Eukaryota > Viridiplantae > Streptophyta > Magnoliopsida > Escalloniales > Escalloniaceae > Escallonia > Escallonia rubra. The sequence continues at coordinate 9,040 of JAVXUO010001413.1, read as the reverse complement.
GAGAAAGGGTGCCAAGTCCATTGCCGCCTGCATCACTCTGTTACAGGTTTGAGCATTAATATTCTTCGTTGACGTGCCAATATATTCGTGATTAATAACTAATTCCATATTATGTTTGCATTCACAGGTTTGGTCTTACGAGAGGCTACCCACGGGTCGTCCACAGCCCGTAGCTGATTCCGATGAGACGTGGCCTAGGGTGTGGGCCTGGGGGCCTAGGCCCAGACGGACTAAACGGGTAGACCCTCACCACAATCTAATGTTCTATCGGGGGGAACTAGATATGATGGATGCATCCCTGGTGACGTGGCAACCATATGGGAAGGTGATGCATCGGTTGGATGAGACGTGTTGGCAACTGCCGGTGTCGTACGTGCTGGCAGGTTTGGTTCGGGTGCCACTTATTCATTTCGAAGTATGTGAGTTTCAGATGCCCGATCGAGCTATGAAGCAAGCTGGCTGTCCACAAGGGATTCCAAAACTCGCTGTAGACATGTGGCCATACAGGGGTGGTCGAGGGCCGAACTTCGAGGTGGCTAATGCCTTGATTTTGTTGGGTGACGAGGTGGATCAGTGGAATACCTGGCAGGAAACGTATGATAGCCTTGTATCGCTCAAGGACGACGGCACCAGTACTGAGGAATACTTACAGTGGTTTCTCAGGGTGACGCGCACGAGGGTGAATCGCCCTTCCGAAGTGAGGACGTCATCGTACGCGCCACGTGAGGTCTATGACCAGTTCTGGGCATTGAGCATTGTAAGTCAGCTTGAGTGTCGTTTCAATATTGATTTGCGCACCTTCTCGACCATGCCTGAAATGATGACGGTGATTTTTCTATGCATGTTTGTAGGTTGACAAGGGCACTGAGATGTTCAAGCAGCTCGAGCGGTTTGACTGGTATGTCGCGCATGCGCCTGACAGTTTCAAGAGCTCCGTTGAGTCGTACAAGACTGATCTTCACAACTTTGGTGTTGCGTACCGGGGTTACCAAGGGGAACCGTCTACTCGCTCGCCTCCTGACCCGTTCGGCTCTCAGCCCCAGCCCCAGAGTCAGGTGTGGGAGCCGTCTAGTGGCTTGCCTCCTGACGCGTACATCCCACAGCCCGAACGTCAGGTGTGGGAGCCGTCTAGTGGCTTGCCTCCTGACGCGTACATCCCACAGCCCGAACGTCAGGTGTGGGAGCCGTCTAGTGGCTTGCCTCCTGACGCGTACGGGTTTCAGCCCCAGAGTCAGGTGTGGGAGCCGTGTAGTCGCTTGCCTCCTGACACGTACGACTCTCAGCGCCAGAGTCAGGTGACCCAAGTAGGAATCCAGGCCTCGCGCCCAAGCAACCGGTCGGATAAAGGACAAGCGACAAAGCCATTGGGGCGATGGAAGCGGGGTTGGATCGACCGGCACTACTTTGGGCCTGAGCCTGTCAACGATTCAACAGACTTTCCTCTTGGAACATTGCTAGGTGACACACGGTGGCCTTTGATGGCACAAAGGAAACCGTATGTGGCACTCGACTTGCCTCTTGCAAGAAGAGTCCGCCAACAAATCTCAACAATCTATAGCAATCAGTGCATCAACATTGCATAAAACAGTGCACAAAGAAGTAATTTCAACACAAGGGCAAAACGGTCCCAAATATTCTCATTACTTCAAAATCATCGTTACAACTTCAGAAGGCTTCGTTTGCATCCACAATGTGCAAAATAGCTAAACAGGCAAGCTAAAACAAAGCAAGGGACTCTCGGGTATAGGTGTACATGTACTCCCTATATAGTACCATTAGGAGGATTTTTCAAAGTGACAGTAGTAGACATCACTATGTGCGAGGAGTCATAGTGCCCCTTTTTAAAGAAATACAACTCGGAATGACTTGAAAATTTACATGGAAACTTAAATATATACAAGGGTGATCTCCACCAAAATTGAGCAAAAACGCACGCCTAGATCTTCAGATCTTCACGGTTGGCTTTTGACGTGCGCGGCACTATAGTTGGGCGCGCGGGCGCTGTGCTTGACGGGCGCATGGGCGCGAGACTTGAAGAACTTGCAAGGACGCATGGGCGCGTGCAGGATGGGCGCAGGGGCGCTGTGCAGGATGGGCGCGGGGGCGCGGTGCTAGGCGGGTGCAAGGGGCAGCCCGTGACATTCTCCCCCACTAGAGCTGTTTACGCCCTCGTCAACTTCTGCATGTGGTAGGCTTCAATCTTGTCGGTGTAGGCTGACAAGTCTGCTGCTCATTCCCAAGTGTTCTCTTCGTCCATATATCCCTGCCACTTGACTAGGTACTCCTGATGGCGTTTGCGGGATGCTGTAATCACTCTATCATTCAAAATAGCTTCAGCAACTCGCTTTCCTGCCGCTTTAGGTTTGAGTCCTGGTCTCTTGATTTGGCCCCTGGAGGGGTCTGCTGTGTCTTCATAGAATGGCTTCAACATGCTGACATGAAAGACGGGATGGAGCTGGCGGCTCCACCAATTTGGCGGATCAACTTTGTAAGCCATCTTGCCTATCTTCTTCACTATAGTCAGGGGTCCCTCATATTTCTGCAAAAGACGAGAGTCTCTTCCCCTTAGAAATTTGCGATCTTGTGGCAGTAGCTTAACCATAACTTTCTCGCCCACGTTAAACTCCTGAGATCTCATGTTCTTGTCTGCGTGTTTCTTCATTCTTCTGGCTGCTTTCTCCAGGTAGGAGTGAGCTAGGTCTATATTCTGCCTCCATTCTTCGCTGAAGCTTATGGCCCTCGGAGATTTTCCTGCTTTGGGGACATTTACTGTGTGGGGAAGTAACGGTTGTTGTCCATTCACAATCTCAAAAGCACTCTTCCCTGTCGAAGAGCTTTTGCGTGAATTGAAACACAGCTGGGCAACGTCCAGTAGCTTGACCCAATTTTTCTGTGTTGCACTGACAAAATGGCGGAGGTATTCTTCTAGCATGGAATTGAACCGCTCCGTCTGACCGTCTGATTCTGGATGATAACTTGAACTCATGGAAAGTTGGGATCCAAATAACTTAAAGAGTTCAGTCCAAAAGTTTCCAGTGAAGCGAGAGTCCCGATCACTGACAATGTCTTGAGGCATGCCCCAATACTTCACCACATACTTAAAGAAAAGTTGCGCTGTGTCTTCGGCTGAGCAATACTTGGGTGTTGCGATAAAGCTCGCATACTTGCTAAACCGATCAACGACAACAAGAATCGTGCCTAAGTCTCCAACCTTCGGCAGACCAGTGATGAAATCCAACGACACACTCTCCCACGGTCTCTCGGCGATCGGCAGCGGTTGTAGTAACCCTGCTTTCTTCTTACGCTCCACCTTGTCCTGCTCACAAGTAAGGCATGTCTTCACATACTCCTGCACTTCATCCCCCATTTGGGGCCAGTAGTAACCTTGTTGAAGGAGAGCTAATGTTCTTTCTCCTCCGGCATGGCCTGCCCAAAGGGTGTCATGACATTCTCGAATCAATGTTCGTCTCAGATCATCAACTCTGGGAACGTATACCCGTCTTCCTTTGGTCATCAGCAAACCATCTTCTTGCCAAAACTGTCGAGTTTTACCGCTCTCGATCAGTTTCAGCAGTTGTTGGGCAACCGGGTCCCTGGTAAGGGCCTTCTTGATCTTCTGTCCGATGTTGATGGCAACTCGGCTGTCTGCTCTAACAATAGCGTTCATGGCCATCAATGCTACCTGATTTAGTTCGGCTCTCCTGCTGAGGGCGTCTGCTACGTTGTTGGTTGAGCCGGCCCTGTACTCGAGCATGAAGTTGAATTCTGCCAGAAGTTCCTGCCACCTGGCCTGTTTCGAGGTGAGCTTAGATTGACTCAAGAAGTGGCTCACCGCAGTGTTGTCTGTCCGCACTATGAAGCTTGAACCAAGCAGGTAGTGCCTCCAAACTCTGAGACAATGCACTACTGCGAGTAACTCTTTCTCATGAGTCGTGTAGCGACGTTCTGCTTCATTGAGCTTCCTACTCTCATATGCCACCGGGTGGCATTCTTGCATTAGAACCCCTCCAAGTGCAAAGTCAGAAGCGTCTGTATAAACTTCAAAAGACTTCGACACATCGGGGAGAGCAAGTACCGGATCTTCAGACATAGCCCGCTTCATGGCCAAGAAGGCCGATTCACATTCCTTGGACCATTCCCAAACTTTGCTCTTCTTCAGAAGTTCGGTTAGGGGATGGGCCATTCTTGAATAATCTCGAACAAATTTCCTATAATAGTTGGCCAATCCTAGGAAAGATCTTAGTTCTGAAACATTAGTAGGCGGCTGCCACTCCTGTATCACTTGAACTTTAGCTGAGTCCATCTTGATCTGACCCTGTTCTATCACATGGCCCAAGAATTTAATCTTGGTCTGGGCAAATGTGCATTTCGACAGCTTCACATATAACTCGTGCTCCCTCAGTCGGGTAAGCACCTTCCTCAAGTGCTTCAGATGCTCGTCCAAGCTGGAACTGTAGATCACAATATCATCGAGATACACTACTACAAAATTATCAATATAGTCCCGCAAAACCTGATTCATCAAGGTGCAAAATGTGGCCGGGGCGTTGGTCAAGCCGAACGGCATGACCAGGAACTCATACGCACCGTATCTGGTGACACAAGTTGTCTTCGCCTCATCACCTTGGGCGATTCGGACCTGCCAATACCCAGACTTCAAGTCCAACTTGGTAAACACTCTCGCCCTACTAAGCTGATCAAAACAATCGGCAACTAAAGGGATAGGATACTTGTTCCGAATAGTCACCTTGTTTAACGCCCTGTAGTCCACACACATCCGCAAGGAACCATCTTGTTTCTTCTGGAAGAGGACTGGCGCACCATAAGGCGACTTCGCTGGAGTGATCAAACCCGCGTCTAACAACTCTGTCAGTTGTTTTCTGAGTTCAGCAAGTTCTGGTTGTGACATCCGATACGGAGCTCGGGCGGGTGGCTTCGTGCCTGGCACAAGCTCGATCTCATGGTCAATTGCCCTTCTGGGTGGTAATTTCTTCGGCAATTCATCAGGCATCACATCTTCAAAGTCGTTTAATATCACTTTAACTTCTTTGGATAATGGTCCCGATACTTCTTCAATCTCGTCCCACCGTAGCATGGCAAGGTAGGTCGTTTTGTCCCGTTTTAATCCCTTTTTCAACTGGAGGGCTGAAATAGAACGCTCTCCCGCCCTAGTAGATACAGTCGGGATGATACACGGTTTACTCCCAAGCATGGCCAGAGAGTTGGTGCATGGCATCACGGTGGTCTTCGTGTCACGCAGAAACTCCAACCCAAGGATCAGCTTAAAGTCGTCCATGATGACTACTGAAAAGTTGGTCCTTCCTTCGTATGGGCCAATCTTGATCAAAACAGATCTCGCTATTCCCGCTACTGGCTGTGCGGCAGAGTTGATAGCCTTCACCCGTCCGCACCCTTTTTCTAGAGTTAGACCCAGTCTTTCCACTTCGGTGCTTGAAATGTAATTATGGGTAGCTCCTGTGTCCACCATGGCCCTGATGGCCTTCCCGTTAACCTTGATGTCCACATACATCAAGCCTTTCCCTGGTACATCGCTCTTTTTCTTTGGCGGCACGTCTTTAGGCTTTTCCCCAGTCGAGCTCTCTTCAGGGTTCCCAACCTGCGTTGTCACAGCATTACACCACTGAGGAAAGGCCCCGACGGCATCTTCCTCCTCGTAATCTTGTGTGTCTGTTTGTTCCTCTGTTGGTGGATGCCTTGATTGAGAGCCAGATTGTTCTCCACGTTGCACCTGCCCCATGTTGTCAAAGAAGGCATTCATCATCTGTCGTTGCGGACAGTTAGCGATCACGTGCGGCCCTTGACACAAAAAGCAACCCCTGAAAGCAGGTTTCTTCACTTCTCCGCTAGTGCTAGCGTCAGGCTTGGCTTTGAACCCAACTCCACTCTTCTGTAGGGTAGAAGAGTTTGACGCCCAACTGCTTTTACTGCCCCAACTTTGGTTTGGCGCTTGACCCCCTGGCTTCTTGCCACCATTACTCCTGTTTGGATTCCCTCTCTGAGGGGGTCTCTGTGGTTCGGAGTTATAATCTGAAAGGCTCTCGGCAGCGATGATGGCTTCGTTAAGGTTGTTCACCCGACGTCTATTGAGCTCGGTGCGAGCCCATGGTTTTAACCCTTCCATGAAGAAGAAGAGTCTGTCGACTGCGGACATGTCGCTGATGTCCAACATCAAGGCAGAAAATGCCTGGCAATATTCCCGGACCGATCCGGTGTTCTTGCATTCCAACAACGCTTTCCTCGCGTTGAATGCGGTGTTCTCTGGGAAAAACTGGCTCTTTAGCTCGCGTTTGAGTATTTCCCATGTGTTTATGATGCAAGACCCATCTTCGATCTCTGCGTACTTCTTCCGCCACCATAACTTGGCATCTCCAACCAAGTACATGGCAGCCATCGACACCTTTGTCGCTTCCGAGTCAACTCTGATGGCTCGAAAGTATTGTTCTATATCGAAAAGGAAGTTTTCTAATTCCTTGGCGTCACGGGCTCCCCCGTAACTCTTGGGCTCTGGCACTCGTGGCCTCGATGAGTGCTCCACACCCCCTGCGGGTGTGTTAACCACTGCACGACTAAGAAGCTCCACTCGATCCTGGAGCTCTTGAAACTTGCCCTCCCAATCCATGTTCTCAGCATAGCGGGCATTATCAGTGGCTTCCACATTCACTTCCAACGCGTCCAGGCGAAGGGAGATTTGCTTCAGGATGCCTGGAGCATCCTCGTCGCACTTGACAATGCGTTGGACCTGTGCTTCCAAAGCATCAATTCTTTCTTTCGTGTTGGCCATAGTTTTTCTCAACAAACTATCCCACACAATTCTCTTAGCTGAAGCCACGGTCTTTTGGGACAACCGCGGCTCTGATACCACCTGACACACGGTGGCCTTTGATGGCACAAAGGAAACCGTATGTGGCACTCGACTTGCCTCTTGCAAGAAGAGTCCGCCAACAAATCTCAACAATCTATAGCAATCAGTGCATCAACATTGCATAAAACAGTGCACAAAGAAGTAATTTCAACACAAGGGCAAAACGGTCCCAAATATTCTCATTACTTCAAAATCATCGTTACAACTTCAGAAGGCTTCGTTTGCATCCACAATGTGCAAAATAGCTAAACAGGCAAGCTAAAACAAAGCAAGGGACTCTCGGGTATAGGTGTACATGTACTCCCTATATAGTACCATTAGGAGGATTTTTCAAAGTGACAGTAGTAGACATCACTATGTGCGAGGAGTCATAGTGCCCCTTTTTAAAGAAATACAACTCGGAATGACTTGAAAATTTACATGGAAACTTAAATATATACAAGGGTGATCTCCACCAAAATTGAGCAAAAACGCACGCCTAGATCTTCAGATCTTCACGGTTGGCTTTTGACGTGCGCGGCACTATAGTTGGGCGCGCGGGCGCTGTGCTTGACGGGCGCATGGGCGCGAGACTTGAAGAACTTGCAAGGACGCATGGGCGCGTGCAGGATGGGCGCAGGGGCGCTGTGCAGGATGGGCGCGGGGGCGCGGTGCTAGGCGGGTGCAAGGGGCAGCCCGTGACACTAGGTCACGCGGATGTGAGAATGTTGGCACCGGAGACAGATATTTCAAATTTTGTCATGAACGCTTATATAGATCTGCTCCGGATTAGAGAGCTACGTTATAACCATCGCGAAGATTTGAAGCTTAACATGTATCCCACTTATCTTGTCCCATTAATGGTGACCAGCATGAGGGAGTTCACAGAATCGAGGAGGCGAGGGGCAGGCATGGGTAAGTGGAAACCAGCTGGAAACCTGTTAGCCATGTTGACCGCAGAGAATCAATGTCACGCTGCTCATGCGAACCTTGTCATGATGCCTTGCCATCACGAACACCACTGGTTCCTATTAGTTCTCTATCCAGCGAACAGAGCGGTCTACATATACGATAGCCTACGGGAGGACTCTCCCTATCGGTCGCTGGCACAGACATACAGCGAGTACATCACTGCAGTGGTTAGTTTTTATCGGTTGACCTTGGCTCATAGTATATTCTTATCGTAACATATATTGATGACCTTTTTTTATTGTTGGATGCAGACTACTATCTTCTCGCTAGCGGGCCGAGATTTTTCCGGGGAATCCATCACCAGGAATTCGACGGTAGATCCTCGGACGGTCGAGACGATACAGGACCGACCAAAGCAATATAACAGTCATGATTGCGGGATTTACGTCCTCAAGTACATGGACTACATTGCTCGCTCGGAGGTGCTCAGATATACGTCGTGGACAAGGAAGGCTGCCTTGACGTTTAGGTATAGGATAGCCTGGGAGCTGAAAAAAATGAAGCTAGATGGCTTCATTACCATTATCCTAATTAGCGTGACTATGGTGCAATGAGCAAAGAACCCCTGAATAAAATGTTCATAATTTTTTTATTGTTGCTACGAATTTGGCGATACAGTGTGCACGAATATTCATACATTATAGGATTTTCTGAAAAATTATTTGTCTCGATTTTCGCCTAAATTCATATATATGGCCTATTAGCGTGCCTAAGGGGCAATGAGCAAAAAAGAAATGACAAAAAAAATTACGAGATTTTTCGGAAGCTATGAATTGGGCCCTAAAGTGTGCCCGAATAGGCCCTTCCTAGGAAAACCCAAAAAATAATGTGTCTCGTTTTTCGCCGAAATTCTTACGAATGGGCTAACTAGCGTGCCTGAGGTGCAATGAGCAAAAAAGAAATGACAAAAAAAATTGCGAGATTTTTCGGAAGCTATGAATTGGGCCCTAAAGTGTGCCCGAATAGGCCCTTCCTAGGAAAACCCAAAAATAATGTGTCTCGTTTTTCGCCGAAATTCTTACGAATGGGCTAACTAGCGCGCCTGAGGTGCAATGAGCAAAAAAGAAATGACAAAAAAAATTGCGAGATTTTTCAGAACAACAAACCAAATCACAAATTAAAGATTCAACAAACCAAATCACAAATTTAAACATTATAAACGTTATTCGTTATACAACTGAAACATTAACCCTAACACTCTTCATC